>WUAP02143712.1:0-11841 GCA_015163945.2 Stichodactyla helianthus | reverse complement strand
TAATTCCATTATCCTATTTTGTGCGAAAAAGATGGCCGAAAGCCCCATCTTTGAAAAATCATATCTTTCAAATGAATTCGGTGACCCCAATTTTTTATTTCATTTTTCTACTCAAGCACTCAAAATTGATGTTTGCCAAGTTTTAAAAAAATTTTTCGACAAAAAATTGCACGATCGCATTACCTTAATTGTGTAAACTTGTTTAATGTCTTTTGTATCATTAATTTCCAAGCTGTATTCATACAAACGTCAAACTGATGTTAGTTGTCTGAGTGATGATTTAGCTGAAAAAACATGTTTTGCTGTGGATTGCTTCTTAATTAGAGGTTGGCTCAACGCTACTTTCGCAGCTGTACATAGTTAACTATCGGCTGGAGTCCTTTGATTCACCGATATTTATTTCATCATCCTGCTAATAAACCACCCATCGGTGGTTTGCAATCATTCCCTAGAGAACAAAATTACAAAAGACACGACCGCCATGTTGGTTGATAAAACAAGAGAATTAATCAAAAATCTTTTGTAAAGTTCAACCACTGAATATGTCCGCTATGACGTCACATGAAAACCAGCTAGAGACAGGGACACCAGAGAAAAACGTCTGGGCATGCTCGTAGTCTGTATGCAAATTAGCAAAAAACGTCTTCGTACTATTGTAAAAATATGCAAATTTTACTTTCACAATTACTTTACAACTGGACTTCACAAAATGCCAAAACCTAAGGTCAGTTCTTAAAACTTAAGGCTAATTCTTACATATGTCCTTAGTTATATGATATCTTGGTCCCATAAAAGTATACCACCGAAATGTTTTGTATACTCGGAGAAAATGTGTATTTATTTTCACACTGAAACTCTCTTAAATTCTTGTAAACATTGGTAAAATTCACGCATGCGCAAACGTTTTTCTCTGGTGTCAGAGACAGGTCATACTTGACTGACCGGTTTTTTAAAATGCTGCTCGCACCGAAATCAAGAAGAACTTATTTTCATTATTATTGTTTCTTATTCTGCAGTTTCTGATCAAAAAGAAAGTCCAAGGTTTCGAACATATTCCACAGAAGGCTTAGCTGGTGATAACTCGCCCTTCTCAGAATCTAGAGATCCGGGCAGATCTTCGCCTATGAAGCACATTGTGATCCCAAAGCCCAAAAGGTTCTACGCACAACACACTGGACAAGGTTCGCATCACGATGCATACTGGGCAGCTCAAGTTCCAGTCTTAACGCGTCGAATTGAAAATGGCGCTACCGCTTTTTCATTTGTCAATCATGACTTAAATAAATTCCACGCAGTCTCAGATAAAATGACTGTCTTATCGTTGAAAAATCAACCACCTTTGGAGACTGAGCCCTATCCGCCGAGTAAGAAGCACAAAAGGTCTACGGATACTGAGAGACGGGACGAGGAAAATATCACTTCTGCTTTTAAAGTTTTCACGCGAAATAACAATAATTACCAATTTAACAGAATCAAAGAACGAAACAAGAACTTGCCTCCTCCTCCACCATTAGTTAAAGCTAATGACAAAACGCGTAAGCATCACGATTCAAAGGAAGAGACTAGTTCGAGTAGAGAAATTGTTGTGATTTGTGACTCACCACCACCCCGAAATCCCTTGAGAGCTTCAAAACCTGAAGTTGTTTCAAATGAAACGTTTCTGAGATCAAGGCCAATATCATCCACTCGAGTAAATACGATGGAATATCAACAGCCCGCATTCGGAGCTCCGAAACATTGCGACCCACGTGATGACCCTCGTGATAAAAGAATACCGATGGAAGTAACGAGAACATATCACTGCAATCATTTTGAAAATTGCACGAATCTACCAGTTCTCGCAAAGGCGGTCCCTCAGTTTTCAAATTCAGAACGCAGAAGGAGTTCCTACAGTGCTATGCCATTCATTACTCAGAAGGCAGCGAGGTCACTTCATACGGGAGTTCGCAATCAATCTGATCATTATCATAATCGTGTTTCATGTTCACCTCCTAAGAAAAGATCACGATCCCATGGGAGTATCCATTCGAGAAGTCACAGAGCATTAAACTCACCGGGTCCCACACGAATCGCTTCGTCCTCGCGATCTTCATTTTCTCCTTCTGTTACCCATGAGGCAACGCAAACTATGAAACTGAGATCCCAGTTAACAGAGTCATTCAACTGTCGAATGCATACTTCCTTTGTTGTTCCGGATATCAGAGGCAACTCTAAAAAATACTCGACACATGCATTGGATTCTCGCTCTCTACCTAAGCAAGACATTTCTTCCAAAGAAACTCGAGTGTCTGATGACCATGACTCAGTCAGTCCAGTCGTTAGTTCTGTGGCAATGCGATCACAGAGCACTGGGATCCAAACGACGTCAGAATATTCTTCTCAGAAAAACAACAAGCTGTCGTTCGTCCAGAAAATACTACATTATCCTAATAATAATGGGACAATTTCAAAATTATCTGAAACTCAGAATCATTTAAAAAACGCGCCACTCACGATCCCCTATCAGACAAACCGCATTCTTGAAGAGAAATTAAGTGCTATTCAGAAGTTATCGTGCTCCCACGGTCCTACCTTCGGTGTTTCATCACTGTCAAGAACCCAGGTATCCAAGCATACACCGAACCCTCCACCGACGTTGCTTCTGTCATTACTTTCATCGAACTCTCCATCAAAAAGTTCTTTAGTTGTGACGGATTCTACAAGAAGCAACACCACCAAAATGTCTTCAGCGTTATCAGAACCCGCTTTAACTCGGCCTCGCATGGGATATTCATCATTGCAATCACCACGCTCTTGCAATATCCCCACAAAACAGCGTTTGAATTTATCGGGGGATAGTGGATCGACCACAAGGAAGACAGAGAAGAACCAACCCACGAAGACATCGCAAGCGAAAGTTCCTTGCAGCTTTCCAAATCGCGACCACCGTTCATTTTTTGGCAACGAGAAAGCACCGCATGATAAGAAATCCCCAATAACGTCACAGTTAAAATCCGCTCAATGTCCTCTTAATCTTGGCTCTTCAATCATGGATTACAATAGAAATCTCAAGGAGAGTGAAAACCAAACTGGGACGTCATCACAGCCAACAGCCTCTAAAAGTCCTCTTAATGATTGCAACAAAGCATCTCTTGCGCAGACAAATAATCTTACATTGTTCTGCTTGCCACCGCATCCGAGGCGACTGAGTTATCCCTTAGAGAATAATCGCCTCGAAGAGAATAGTAGTGACGTAAATCCAAATGCGCCTCTTCGAAGAACAATGAGCGAGGGTGAACAGAAATCTGGCTGTCATAATGAAGTCTCCCCATTGCTTGAAAACTTCAGGGAAGAAGAGGTGAACGCTCCTCAACCCTGTGGAGGGTATGCCTTTGATCACGACTCGTTGCCAATCATTGTAGCTGTTCATTCTATCGTTGTAGAAAACGACGGGCCACAAGAAATCGAGAGCAGTCAAAAAGATAAAACAGAAGGGGAAATCCCAAAAAAAGTTTCTGTAACTACATCCTCTCGAGTCACTGGGGACACTCACTCCAGCTCCAAGAATGAGTACAAACCAATCTTACCAGTAAGTAAGAAGGAAAATGGCAATTTAACATGCGACATTGACAGCTGTACTTGGTACTAGGGTACTTGTTTTTTCTTGGTGTTGCAAATCTTGTGACACCTCCCTTAGGGGTGGTTCGGGCTCTCGGCTGTGTATTGCGTCTGAAGAAGACCTCCTTCAGGAGAAGAAAAGCGCTAATCCCTTAGTAACAGGGGCTTTGCGCCATGATTGTGATGGTAGTCATATTGGATAGCAGCTAAGAATGATAAAAAGAAGTCCATTATTCAGGGCATGTATATTTTAATAGTCCTAGTGTTATCCATAGTTGCTGCCATCACATGAGCATCCAGAATCATTGCGCGCCAAATTCAAGTGCAAAATGTTCTTGGTAAACAAAATTATTCTGTTTTTATTCGCAGAAGCCAGACACAAGTGAGCATCCAAACCTTTGGGGAGAAACAAACGTTTCCGCTGGAGAAAATCAAGACAGGGCCGGTCCAACTCCTTCCACAGCAGCGAAAAACGAGACACCAGTTGACCAAGCCAGTACATCTTTCGTCGAGTGTAAAAAGACGCCGATCAATGAAAACGTAAGAAACCTCTTTTCAGCCGATTCCATGGAAGAACGGATGGACCAAGCAAAGCAGGCATCTGACATTACAGTGAATACTGTAAAAACTGACCTTACCAGTGTTTGCACGGAGACAAGTACGAATGATTCCTCAGATTTGTCTAACAAATCGGCCGTTGGTAGTAAGGATGTCGAAATGAAAGCTAAAACTCCAAAATCTGTTTTGCATCGAAGGCACAGCGTGGAAGAGCTGAGCAACAAGATTGTCGAAACAAGAGAGCGAATTGGCAAAGAAGAAATCGATTGGAAAAAAAAGCTACTTCGTAGGCTGGAGTTTGTTTTGATAAAAAAACTTAAAAAAGCCGAAAAAGAAACCGGAGAAAAGGCTTCAATAGATTTACCACCCGAGAAAAATAGCAAGATTAAAGAAGAACAAAAAAAGCCAAGAAATTGCAAAAGGAATAAATCTTGCAGTGAAGAGCCGAGTGGTAAGGTAGAGCAAACAGAAAAAGACTTGAAAGAAAAATCTGATGATTCAACGCAGAAGACCTCTGACAATAAGATTGATGATGATGCGAAAAGTACTGCAAAGAAACGAAAGAAGACGTATCCTTTAAAACATGAAACGACATTCGAGATTGACAATAACAACATCGACAAGGAATCTACTTCTGAAAACATCAGCGGAAAGGAAGCTGTACACACCAAAACAAATAACAAGGAAGATGTTTATCTAAAAAGCAGAGAGGAAACAGATTCTAACAAGGAAAAGATACAACAGGATAAAGAAACAAACAAAAATGAGAAAACAATAGAACATTTTGAAGAAAATTGCAATGACATAGTGCTATCAACAAAGCACGAGTTTGAAGATGAGATAGAGAAAGACAACTGCAATCTGGTCATTGTCGAGTAAAAATAGTAAAATTTGTAACCTAGTTATAAGCTCTAATCACTATTAAAGACCTACACGTTGAAAAATTTTCTATATTTCATAAATTGCCTCCCAGCGTCTTAGTATATACCTATTGAGGTTCGGACTCACGATGCGACGTTGCCTGAGACGTTACTTGCAACGGGGAAATCGCACCGTGTGTCCTCCTCCCGCGCTACTGTTGCGCGCGACGTCGCCACCGACGTCGCAGAAATAGAAACGATTTCTACTTTAGCGACATCCCACGCAACAGTTTGACGGGTGGACACACGGTGCGATTTCCCCGGTGCAAGCAACGTCGTATCGTGTGTCACAGCCTTTAGACAACGCATAAATTATACCGATTGCCGTACTTTTAAATCAGAAAAACATAGAGAGTCGATCTCAGGCTCATCCCTGATTATCATTGAAGTATTGATATAAATCGATAAATTTATCGTTTTTCCTTACCAACCAAAACCATTAATTCCTCCTGAAGGGATATATCGCGAGTAACCAAAGATATAAAAATTACCATTACCATTCTGGATGAATAAGACACGGATGCACTAGATTCCAAGCTTCCTGGTATTGATAAAACTTATATCATAAATAAGAAACCAAATTAATTACGAATGTCAAGTGGGTTTCACTGTGTGAGCCAATCACAACGCACGAAATTGCATACCAAAATAAGTGTTAACTTGTACATAAATCATTATTTGGTTCAAGCATTACAAAATGTAAGTTTGAAGATAATACATAAAATATTGGACGTAAGGAGGGAAAAAAGGTGAGTAAATAAATTTATAAGGATTGAAATACGTCATTATATATTGTACAACAAAAACCTAAGCAAAATGCACAGGGAGCCCAGTTTAGATAAAAAATGGAAAATAAGATTTAAAAACATTGTATTTTATTTATTTTCTGTGCTTAAAGTCCGAGATGGTGTGCTAAAAACTACGGTAGAACCTGGAACGCGCGATTTAGTTCCCTACATATAATCTCCTTATAGCCAATCTTATCTAAAGTGGGCTCCCTGTGTTAACTAAAGCCGAGGTGAGTATAGACCAATTCCAAAAGTCTCATAATCGTATATATACGATTATGAGACTTTTGGAATTGGTCTATATTAAAAGAAAAGTAAATTACACTAATAGCAAAACTCAAGTAGCACTGTAATTCAAATATAAAGATTTCCGACTTCTTTATTATTCGGTAGAGTGATAGAAAATATAACTATCTCGCTACTGATTGAAGAGTTTGCAATCGTCAAACGCCATGCTTGTTCACACGCAATGGATCCTGAGAACCTTGCTGATTGCAAGAAACTGCTGACCAATTTCAAGGTCATTAGGAGGTTGAATGCGTTATTTATTAGACGTTATAGACCTTTCTCACACAGAAGCCATATTTATTCCCATGAGAATAAAAACCTTTGTTTTTCCGGCTAAACTCGTTCTGAAGTGCTTGAATGCGAGGCTCGACAGGAAAAACGTATTGTTTTAGTTTTTGGCCGCCGCGTGAGAAAGGGGAATTAAATGTAAAAGTCCGCGTTTGAAATTATCATTAACGATAGACCTTGTTGCCCGATACAGCGGCCATCTTGAATATATTAAAATTTTCATTGTTTAAATCTCAATATTGTAGGATGTCCAGGAGCCAACAACGCTGTGCCCCTGGACATCCCATAATATTGAGATTTAAACAATGAACTTTTAATATATTCAAGATGGCCGCTGTATCAGTAAAAAGGTCTATTACTTTCTTACAAAACGATTGGAACAACATATTAACGTTAAATTTCATAACCCAAAATAAACGATGCGAGTCCGAATTCCTCAACTGAAAAACATTTCTGAGTAAATATTTGCATTCATAAGGTGTAATTTTTGCTCAGTTCACTGTGCTCAGTTGATTATGATTTTAACAAAGATCGTATTTTCCTTCAAATACCCATTAGTTTGCAAGCGCACATGGGTGCAGAATTTCGGACATCCCGACGCAATATTCATATCCGTTCTGGGTCGCATGAAGCTACTACTATTGGGATCTGGTCTAAAAGTCTCTGTTATGTCATCGATTCTACTTTGGTCCAACAGCTTAAGAGTTATTTTCTTAGAAAACGGCCAGGGCAATACTGCGTCGTATTCCCCTTTCATGATCGAAATGAAAAGAGATATATGACTTCCTTTTCCAGAACCATCTCCGTTCAAGTAAATCCTTGCACACATTTTGTACCCAAAACGAGCTGTATAGAATGGAGGGCTGTAAAGAGATGGGGTTTTGTTGGTTAGGGCTTCATGAAATCTTTGACTGTAGTTTTCGATTTTCCAGACAAAGATACCATCATAGCTACATTTGTCAAGAATCGAAAGTCGAAGGTCATGCTCTGCAAGTCGAACATCATGCAAGGCAACAGCACCTTCTGCAGCATCAAGCTTACGTCGTAAGGTCTGGGGTACGCTCGTACTCCCCAAACTAATGTCTTTGGTTTCAAGATTATATTTTTCAAGCTCGTTTTCTAGGGTTTTCAATTTCTTTGACTGGAATTCAACTTGGTCTTTCAGCTCATCTAGAATTTTAACTATTGGAGGTAGTTCCGGCTCGTCTGAAAATGTTTCACTTTTCTTTTTTAATTCTTCTACAACCTTGTTTTGATTGAGAAGAAATTCCTCAACCTTTTTCAGCTTGATCTGCTGCATCGAAAGAGTTTCCCTAGTACTTGAGAGAGCTTGATTTTGCGCTTTTAAATGATCTACTAAGAGCCTGTTTTGTTCTTCCAAGATAAAAGCCTTCTGCTTAAGCGTTTCTAGCTCGTGTTCTGATTTCTCAGCGTATTTCCCGTAAAGTCCCAAGTGTGCCTTGAGATTATTGTTCATGTGTTCCTCAATCTGCTCCATCGTGCCTTTGAATTGACAGCCAAGGTGATTAAAGTTGCAGTGTCTGATTGCGAGAGGGCATTCAAGTAGTAAATGTTCCTCCATGTGCTCTCTTGGCATGTCCTTTGTGCCACATTTGTTCTCGCATTCAATTAGACATTTTGGACACTTTTCCAGGTGCTTATCAAGATTGATTTCGAATAGGCTTCTGAAGCAGAACTGGCACTCAACTTCTCTGTATGAGCAATCCTTTTCTACGTGTCTTGCTAGCTGACATTTGAGTAATATGGCGTCGCATCCTTCGTTGATACAGCCGACCTGATATACAAATACAAAAGCCCAATAATGGAGGAAAATACCCATCCATCATCCACCAGATATATATCAGGAAATCGAATAAAGGTGATGCTACACGAGATGATTCGCAATGACGATTTTTCGCGATACGCCGTCGCGCGAACGCTGATACCGTGTAGATACGAATCGTCCCGTGTAACATCACCTTTACACGGCATAACTTTTCGCACAACGGCATATCGCGAAAAATCGTCGTTGCCAATCGTCCGTTGTAACATTAGAGCAGATTTCGTATGACTGTGAAAAGGTCGCGGCACGGTCAGTGCCGTAAGCGTGCCTTGTCGCGACTGTGATGTTTTCTAGAATTTTGAAGTTCCTTCCCGCGCCTTGACCGTGTCCGCGCCGTGTTCGTGCCGCGACTTTTTCACAGTCAAAAGAAAGACAGTGGTAAAGTGGCAGTAAAGTGGAGTGAATAAAAAATAAAAGTGAGTGGCAAAGGTTTAGTGCGGCAGCGTTTATAAAAGAATAATTGAAAGCCAAAGAAAGAAAGAAAAAAGGAAGGAAGAAAAAAAAAAAAAAAAAAAAAGAAAGAAAGATAGATGAAACTGGAATGAAGAAGCAGTAGATGTTTAGAGGATGAGAGGAATAAAAGAATGATATAGATAGATAAGGGGATGGATGGACGAACAGATGAAATGAACAAACCTTCTCAAAAGGACAAACGTGTTCCTGTAGCTCAGCCACTGTGCCTTTCCATTTGCAGCCATTGATTTTCTCTCGGCAATAACACTCAAGCGCTTGGATTTCCTTTGCTGCGCAGCGATCCTTAAATAGCTGATTAGAATAAATTTCTTCGTTGTCGTCAGGGCAACGTGGCTTGTGACATTTCAGAATATCGTTTGCACAATCTGTACACAACCTTGGGATCAACAGTCACGTGATTGTAAGTATTACAATTCTTGGTTTTCATGTGACGTCATGACGGCCATGTTAGTGTACAGGTAACAAAATATTTTCTTATCAGCTTCTGTTGTTTGGTACACCAACATGGCTGCCACGTCTCTGGTGATTCTATCACCTCAAAGGAACGCGTGAAAGCTAAGAATAGATGTTCATACTTAAAAGAGATGATGAATATGTTATAGGAATGTCGTATTTTATGTGTTTCATCTCGAATTAGAATAGCTGTTTTTACAGCTGAGCCCGCAATGAGATGTTCTGTTGTTTTAAGAATCATTCAAGTGAAGCTATCGGTAGACTGAGAACAGTCCCTCTATAGGCCTCTACCTTAATGACGTTATATACCTACACTCTCAGCAATCCCTTGGGTGGCTTTTTTATTCATGTTAATTTTCACTATTGTCTTGGTATTCTCAAAGTAGTTTTAACATTTGAATCTGAAAAGAGTTTTTGAAAAGAATTCTGGTAGTTTAGGCATGAAACGTCATAAGGATTTATTTCCCTTGGTCACTGTGCGTCTCGTTTTTGTTTGGTAGTAAGCTGTGGTAACTATGCCGAGCGTGGATTAGTACCGAGTCAAATGACCCCACAGGAGGGGGGTTGGGAGGTAAAGGACAAAAGGAAAATAGAGAGTCTCTATTTTTCTTTCGTTCCTTGCCCCCAAGTCCCACCCCCAGGGGCGTTTTTAAAAGACTCGGCCCTAATCTTCTCTCGGTTTCTCATCATTGAAAATACAGAGCGACCTAATCGGCTAACGCGTTTCTATGCGGGAGAGTCTACAGAGCACGCAGTTGATGTAATATATTCATGAAAATACAATGAACAGCACATAATACAATAGATAGAACGACAATAGACAACAATAGATTTTATGAATACATTACATCAACTGCATGCTCTGTAGGTTCTCCCGTTTCTCTCTATGTACGTTTCGTTCCAATTCAAAACTTTTGGGAATAAGATTCTTTGTCTTTTGCATTTGCATAGCACGTGAAAAGGCATTGGAACAAAAGTTCTTATTCCCAGAGGTTTTGAATTGGGTCGAAACGTACATAGCAACGCCTTAGCCGATTACGTCTACACCAAATTGAAAAAACGTTGTCGCACTTCAAAAGGTTAAAACATCGAAGGTATGACCGAAAGGGGTTATGGATAAGCACTTTATAAGGCCGATATTATATCCATAGGATATTTTTATTGTTGCAACTCTCGAAAATTGGTCCGAATTCTCGAAGAAAGTAATATTCGAGAATTATAACAATGCTCAACGCACATTATGGGCCTATTTACCCCGAATCCTCCTCGGTCTTACCTTCGATGATTTAACCTTTTGAACCCGACAACGTTTTTTCAATTCGGTGTATACAATGCATAATGCTTAATTGCATCTCATCTGCATGCATCCGGTAATAACAGCTGTTGGCTCTCTCTCTTTCTCACTCTTTTTTAATCTTTTAAATTATTCTACTTTAGGGCTGTTTCAGACTGAGTTATCAGACCGTATACCTAGCTAGTCAAGAATCTAGCAGAACACTTTTATTCAACAGGCTGCACCTAAAAATATAACCGATTTATGTTAATTTACACCGGTTCATCCTTGACAGGGGGTGCAGGTGATATATGACTCAAACGCTGTAGTTCGCAAGAAAATTATTCGTTCTCTTTGAATATTATGGATACTATGTATATACGAGAAAACTGACAACCTACTACAACTGAAACACCCTCCATAAAACAACACAGAAAGAACCGAAATTCCATTGTATTATGTCATCGGTTTGTGACTGTCGACGGCGGCTTACAGCTGTATTATGGCCTGTAAAATTCCGCGACCGTTAAATTCAGTGCTTTTCAGTAAATATTTAGAAGCTTAAGTCCTCGTTGTTTCAAAAATCAGGTTCTTAAGTTTGAAAGCGATTTGAAGCACAATACTAATTTGTTTCTTTGCAAGTAAAGATTTATTGCGTTGTACATGGGATGATGACACATATGACGACTCGAGATTGTCGTCATCAAAATTGAATGCTACAGAATTTGTAATAACTTTTCCTAAATCATTGATTGAATGCTTTACAACTACAGCAGTAATAGTTTAACGTCACAAAAAAAGCACATTTCATGCAGACATAGTCAAGAACCTTGACGTATTGCAACGCAGGAAATGTGTATATTGAATTATGTTCGACTATAGTCAATATGTATCCACTTACCTATGTCCACACGAGGACTGAACCGGATCTTTGAGTACATCTTTACAAGACACACACCTATATTTATCCTCGACAGGATTTACAAAAAGTATTCTAGAATTTGAAGGATCGAAAGTCATTTCTTTCGCAATATCTTTCTCACTCAATCGTGTAAGGCAAGCGAGTATCCTTCGCGATTAAGGGGAATACCCTGAAAAAATCACATGAATAGAGAGCCAATCAATGGCTTTGGGTTAGGGGGTTTCCCGGATTGCGTGACACGCAACCTCGTGATTGGTTAGGATAAGGACGCAGGAATCCTTCTACTTTATTCCTTATTGCTGGTTTTCATGTGACGTCATGGCGACCATGTTGGTTGAACTTTACAAAAGATTTTTAATGAATGGGCTGTTTGCAGGTATTGTGTGACATTTAAAATATTGACTCCCTGTTCTTAAAAATACCATATTTAAAAAGAA
>WUAP02143701.1:0-11843 GCA_015163945.2 Stichodactyla helianthus | reverse complement strand
CTCCTGTAAATTTGGCAATTTTTGAAAAATGTTTTCTCGGCCATTATGACACCTATTACATAATGAATCTTTGCAGGTTTACTAAAGTCGAGGTGCTCTTTCTAGTGCTGGTATTTGTTTCTAATTTTAAATCATTTGAAATTTTGGCTGCCAATTTGGTAAATGGTCTATTGAAAGGGACAGGACAGCCATTAATGTGATCATCTAAGCCATGTGAAGGTCTAACCATTTGCAGATGTTATTACAAAGGCTGTACCTTCTCAGTTATTTTAAGACCCTGAGTGTTGGTCCAGTCAGGGCTTGAACCTACAACTTCCTGCATGACTGACTGATGCTCAATCAACTGAGCCAACTGGGTGGAAGTCCTCCACAATAGCTATAATGCCTTAATAAATGTTTGCAACATCCAAGTAACATGATAAACACAACTTTTATTCCTTTTTCCCTCATAACATCCTTTCCTTTTTAGGCTCTTACACTATCTGGTGTAGTGGGACAGCGCATTAGTAGGGCTTTCCCGCTGAGGAATGCAGGGAATATTAGTCTACAAGTAGACCTGAAGATCCGCCAAGATGTGGAGTATTTTACTGTGACTCCAAGCAGAACAGTGCTCAGACCTCAGCAGGTAATGTCTACCAAGTGCCTATAACACTTTTGACATGTATTGCTTCTGCATGGGGTCTGATGTCAGCTGAGAGTGACCAAAACTATTTTACAGTTTGAGTGCAGCAGCTTGAAGTTATAAAGGTTTAATCCTGCTGTATGCTAATGACTGTGACTTCAGAGAGGAAGAGTCATTTAATAAACAAAACATGAAGGTACAGATAAATTGAATTTGAACTGCATCATTGTTTTACCCATGGCTCTTATAGATATTATTTGCAATTTAGTCTTCACATGTAGTAGCCCATGTTTTGAATTATAAGGAACGACAATTAGACATAAATTATTCATCTGATGTCACAGTCATTAACATATGCCCTTCAAAAACCTTTATATCTTCAAGAAGCTGATCTCAAACTATGAAATATTTTAGGTGATTCTCAGCTGACAGCTGACCCCATGTAGAATCAATACTGAGAATATTGTCACAAGGGTAATAGGCAACTTTAAATTTTATAATTACACAATTCAAAACATCTTTAAGCTAATGTTTTTTTTTGTGACTGATATATTGCAGGAAGTGGAAGTAACTGTGCAGTTTAAACCATCCAAACCTGATTCTGTTATTGACAGGTAATATGCCAGTCATTAGTGTTCTTTTATTTAATATGCACATGAGACGCCAAAAAATATTTATTTTGAGGTCATGACCATATGGACTGAGTGCAGTCTGTATAGAATGACAAGAGCAAAATATTTTCCCTTCTGTTCTGACCTAACTTAGTCAATTAACATTTTATCTGGTCTTTTTTAG
Source organism: Stichodactyla helianthus (assembly GCA_015163945.2). Taxonomy (NCBI): domain Eukaryota; kingdom Metazoa; phylum Cnidaria; class Anthozoa; order Actiniaria; family Stichodactylidae; genus Stichodactyla; species Stichodactyla helianthus. The sequence continues at coordinate 10,426 of WUAP02143701.1, read as the reverse complement.
TCTAATCTTAGATGCACATAAACAATTTAGCTTAAGTCAAGGACACATGAGTGGATCCAAGTCCAGATAGTGATTAATTGTCTGAACCACTGACATTTTTTCAATAGTTTCATAGGAGCATGTGCACCTGTCCATAAGGGTCATGATAACACAACAAAGTATCTTCCTCTGATTTTCAGGAATTGATTCAATCTCTCAGGCACAATTCTAGTCCCATATTGCCTAATGATGTCCTCTTAATTGCAATGTACAAGAAAAATGAAGTGAATTGCTCTGTTTTTGCTATCTGTTTCATTATGCTTCAGTACTCTTGTGATGAGTGTACTGCCTGATGGGCCAGAGTATGACCTGCTACTCAGAGGAATGGCAACATCTGAAAAGAAAGCTCCTTCAAAACAAGATAGGTATAAGTTGATGCTGCTTGAAATACTACTGAAATGAGTGCTTAGCAGTGGATTAAGTGCATTTGGAACTCAATAAAATACTTGAAGCATACTAATGTGCATACCATGTGCTTCTTGTTCATTATGATTTATTAATGATAGAGGTGAATATAGGATTGTGCACACTTCATTTTTTGATAGTGTGTTACTTTGAAAACACACACAAAAAATAATTTTTAGAAATAAATTTTGTCTGCTTTCTTTCAATAATTCACCTTTAGGCTTAACTATTTAACTCTTTCTTATTACTCTTAAAGCACCATTCTTCTGTGTAACAAACCTGTGGTGTGTTGGAGTGGAGTAGCTATTGGCAAAGCAGTGTAAGTACTCTATTTTCTGTTCAAGACTGAGATTTAGTGTAAGCCAGCATGCCTTCCAAGAGAAAGGTTTTCAGCTTTAAATTGTGAAACTTAAATTAAATTTTAAGTTGTGCAACAATATCAGTGACAGAAAAGAAAACCAAGGGTATAATAAATTAAATAGTGACAATCCTCATGTCTATTCCAAATAAATATCCACCCTCACTTGGATAATGCTATTCAATAAAGACTGAGTTGGTAATTGAATACTTTATGACTAGCCAATGTGTTTCAGCCAACTGTCACCTGTATGTCAGCTGACACTTCACCAACAGTTAGCCGACAAACAAACCATTGTAAACCCACAAATTGGTGACTGTCAGCTGAGTGTTGGACAAGAGTCAACTGACTGTCACCTGTATGTCAGCTAACACTTCACCAACAGTTGGACAACAAACAAACCATTGTAAACCCACAAATTGGTGACTGTCAGCTGAGTGTTGGCCAAGAGTCAACTGACTGTTGGTCAACAGTCATCCAACTGCTGGCCAATGGCTAACGTGTTGGCTGGTCATAAAATACATAATCTCCTAGAAGCTGAATACCCCAAAAACTGGCTGTCGACAAACAATAAGATTTTTGATTTTTGTAATTCATGCTTATAACAACACTTGTTTTCAGTCAACAAAAGGTAGTCCTAAAACACAATGGACTGTTGTCATCCAAGAAACTAAAACTGCAGCTTTCAATACAAGGACAACATCCAGACTTCCAGGTATTTAATAATTATAATCATGAAAAAGTTGACATTGATTTCACTAGTATAATTATTTTGGTAATGTTGCAAATGAGTGTAAATATAAACAGAATTGATTGTCTAATAAATAAAATGTTATTATGCATGTACATTTAGCTATATAATCAAAAGATTTTCTTTCAAATTTCAGCTTCAGAATACTTTTGGCAAAGTAGATGAGAAATCTTTGGCATCTATTGTTAGTCTAGCACCTCAGGTACTGTTATACTGTAATCAAAATTAAGCCTGCAAAAACATAATTAGATGTAATATTTTTCAAATCCAATTAGCTGCATTCTATGGGGAGTTCAAAATTCAAGTGAACATTTCAAATGCTGAGGTGCAGCCGAAGATTTTAAAATCCCCATAGAATACAGTGACAAGATTTTGAAATGGCTTCTAATAATCACTTATGTTTTCCCTGTCCAGACGTGGCGGAGTGTCCAAATTAATAGGGCTACCCTAGCTTCTATGCATTTTCTCTAATTATTTCATGCATGGTTGTCTTTGTTATGTTTTTCTTTCACAATCCTAGTACTTTGATTATTTCATAGTGCTAGGACTTTAAAATGGGTGGAGTCATTTTTGTTGGGGTTTCAAAATATGGCACGTGGTACAAACATGTTTCTGGGATTGGTTGTTCCCCTCATGAATAATAGAAATTAAATTTATAAGAATAAAATCTCTTTATCAACCATTGTTCATCATAATTATATTTAATCATTATCTACAGTTTCACGACAGTTATTGATCAACATGTTATTAGTGTCTGATTGAGCTAGTTTTCCTATTTCATGGATTTAATAATTAGAAAAAAATCCCACTCTATCCTAACCTGGCTTATTCAGTGACTTTGTTACTATGAATCCCATTACAGGAAGAGCTACCAGTCCACATCTTATTTGCTCCTTCAACGCTTGGTTTGATTTCTAGTGCTCTTGTCATCAGGACCCTCTCAGGTGGAACAAAATCAAAGGTAAGCTTCTGTGACCTTGTGCTTGTTTGTTTGTTTTGCATCAACTGCCCTCTAACAATTCTTTGGTTATCCCTTCATGTAGGAACAGTGTATTGTAATTCAAATTTTCCCAAGTTATCTGCTCCATTGTATTGTATTGTCATTCTATTTTTGTAGCAGCTTTTGTGTTCCTACATGAAGGTATGACCCTTCTTTTCTATCCTGACTTTTTGTGTAGGGTGTGGGCAAGGGCTCTTGATTGTTTTTTAACTAAAGGATCCTTAGTCCAGAATTAGGACAACTTTAAATTTTATTTGTTTACTTATAGCTATGGACATTTATATATTATAATGATGCAAGCCAGTGTTTCAGTATCTTTTATTATTAATATTCATTTATTTTCATTTTTTGTTTTGTTTTGTGATGGGGTACATTTCATAAGCCAAAAATTATTATCATTATTGTTAAGGTACCACTTTATGGTTGTGGAGGTGCAAGTGAACTGGTCATCGCTGATACCAGGAAGCTGAGTGAAGGTTACGTAGCCAACATAGGAGAGGTAATTTGAGTAAATTGCATTTTTTCATTTGGCTAAAAATATACCCTTTTCAGATTTCCAAAATATCACTCTGTGTCTAGCTTAAAGACTCATTTTTGCAGGGTTAGCCTCATTTTCTTTATAAAATTTTTTAATATGTCTTATAAAATGATCAAGAAACAGCTGAAGTGAATTGAATGTACGTGCACAAACAAGACTTGAAATGCACAGAAAGTAGTTATCAAACATGTGGAAAAATTTGGGTGCCTAATGCCTAGTGCACTGAATTTGTCACAGGTGTCCCTTGGTAAGAAGAATATGGTCAAGTTAACAGTCAAGAATACAGGAACTAGACCTGCTTTTGTTAAAGCAGTCTGCTACTCAGGTTTGTAAGGATACGTGCTTACTTGTATCACCATCACTACAGGTTTCAGTCTTCGACTTCTGTGGAATTTGAGGAGGGAACAAGAAAAAGCAAGAAAAAAGGGAGATAGCTTCATTATAATTTCTGAGAGGGATGTTTACATTTTTTGAAATAGAGATTGGGCCATTATAGCCCACTTTTGATATTTTGGTTGAGTGATAACACACACTAAGATCTGAGTTGAGGCTCTGGGGAAACAATGAAATAATCATAATTATCCTTTTTTTTGCCACAAGCCTCAATCTAGATCTTATTAAGTGTGATCACTCAACCAAAATATTGAAAATGGGCTTATTAGATGACAGGTTTTACCTGAACAAAGGATAAAATATAATATTGTTGTTCTGGAACCTTTATTAATATTATTAAAATGTGGATTCTAATATTGCTCAGGAGGACAAAGCCCCATATTATTTGCCTTTAACAGGTTATATCCCAACAGGTTAGTATTATATTTTGTTTGCTTGCAGATGTTCCTTCTCTGACCATGTATCCTGCTACCCATCTTAATATTGCACCCAATAATTTTGTACTACCAGAAAGAACTTCCAAGGTAGGAATAACAGGAAATAGAATGCAATAGAATGGAGAATATATTAGGTTGAGAATAAGATCTTGATTGCATACAGCTGATGTTAGTGATCCACGTACATATAAAGCTGAGGGAACATTTATTTGTAGCAGGGGGGGATTTGGGCCAAATATAACCCCACATCGACCCTGCTTCCCCATCCCCATTATGCAACTGATAAAACCCTAACCCTTCAGAGATTATTACAGAAGATCAAATTGGCTGGGTAAGAAATTAGTTGACCCACCCTATAATTCCTCTGGCCCACCCTCACCCCACTCCCCATTAGAAAGTTATTGCTTAAAGTAGCCTGATTTTATTTGCAGCTGTTACAGTCACATGCAATGTTTTTATTTTCCCAACAGCAAGTCGTTGTAGTTTACCAGCCCCTTGAGAATGATGCCATCAAATGTAAAACTGAAATAAGTACTGTAGCTACAGTAGCATTCTATACTGGTGATGAAGGGATCAGACAGCAGTATAAAAGGTTGGTTTCTTGGCATGCAGCTTTGAGTGTCTGGTTTTGTTCTGACATCTAAGAATTAAGCCAGTGGTTATGAAAGCTTCACTTTCTGGCCACTTCACTGTCTTTTAGTAAATTGAGTTCTTTTTAAACTCTGTTGTAGAATGATGGCACTTAACCCTTGAAACAGAAACTAATAGTTAAAGTCTGATAATATATAAATAGACACTAAAGAAAACAATAGAATTCATGTATACTTACCTCTATTAGACATAACTATTAATTTACAGGTTAAGTGCCATCAATCTAACCTAGCTCTTATAGTATTTGTGGTGACTGGATTCAATAGTTATCTTTGCCCATTTTGCTGTCTTTTTAGATATGTGCAGAGGAATGACCTGCCACACACAGCAGCTAAGTGTACTGGTCCTCTCATGAATGTCGACTTTCTCACAGCCTTCCAGGATGAGGATAAGGTCATTGAAGGTAAACTGAAGCTTTTGAATAAAATTAAAAAAACACATCAAACTTTGAAACTACTTGTCAGGAATAGACTGTGTCAATGTCAAGATAACTGAAGTATAATTACAAAAAAGATTCTTCACTTGTTATTACAGAGCTTGCCGAAAGAATCCTCAAGAATTACAGTCATTTCGCTACATGACCAGTTTGCTAATTAACTCCCTGAAAAACCAAGCCCGAAATCAACAAGTTGTTTAGCTACATGCTGCTTATTTTTAGAAGAGACGGCAAAGTTTAGAGCCCAAACGAACAGTGCACTTCAAAAAAAAAAAACTCTGAGGCATCAAACTTGAAGTTTACTAACATGTTCCATAAAACTCCCCGAATAAATAAGCAGGAAATCAATGAGTCATTTCGCTAAACAGGCTTACGTTGGTTCCCGGCATTAACTTGGCTTCTTCGAAAAGATTATCTCAACTTTAATCGAAATTACGACTCCAGTAATTGTAGTAGAGTATCTAGTTGACAAAATGTTAAAATCAACATGTTAGAGGCGGTCAGTATCACATATCAAAACTATCTAATTAGCATGTAGCGAAATGACGGTAAACCATCCTCAACGATGACCACAGAATGCCCACTTTAAATAAAGATAATAAAGGAAATTATAATCAAAACAAATCATATTTATTCTCATGTTAGTTAGTACACTATCTCGTTCCCAGAGTACAGAAAATAAATATAATACAATTTGTTTGGATTTTATTTTCCTTTTTTTACTTAATATAAAGTGGGCTCCCTGTGATGATAACTGATTTTTTTTTTCTGGCAGATATGGTGTACCCCCAGGTTCCACAGTGGACCCAATTCTTTCAAAGCTGTGTGTCAAGATTCCTGCTACTGCTAGTTGGATCCCCACCATCAAGTCCTGAGGTGGCTGAAGCAAATAGGTCCTTAGACTTGGTGCCTATGCAAGGCCCTTCTGAAAATGGACCTCCTGCCTTAGCTAAGGAAACAGTGAAAACAGTCCCAGCACCAAAACCTGAAGGTAAGGCTACAAACTGGAAATTAATAACATGATAAAGCATTCCTCCTCAGGGCTGGTATGCTTTCAGGGTTCTTACGGGTCATGGAAAACCTGGAAAATCATGGAATTTCATAATTTAGTTTTCCAGGCCTGGAAAGTCATGAAAATTTGTTTTCATGACGTGAAATAGTTAGACATCTTCTATTTGTGAACAGAAATGAGAGATTAAATCCAGACAGTGCCATATTTCAACTTGATTGTAATATAAAATCTTGTCAAATTAAAAGAGTTTTCAGAGATTTCAAAAGGTATCAGTTTATTTTAGTCATGGACAATCACAAAAAGTCATGGAAAAAGTCATGGAAAGTCATGGAATTTGAAAATGTGAAAAGAGTACAAACCCTGGCTTTATTTGAATGTTAAAAAAGTTTAGAGAAGTCACAAGGGTGAAAATGAAAATGAAGATGACATCTTATTTAGAGAGGGTGACACACCCACTAGACAGTTGCAACTAAAGCAATGATAATCTTGTGGCCTTATAATTATGTTTAACATCTCTAAAATTAATAAGATGTGACCTCCATTTACATTTTTGTCTAAGTTATTTGTGAAGGTCTACCTGTTTGTAGATCTAATTTCAAAGGTAGCATATACTGGTAGCACCTTTTAATCAGCTATTTTAAGACCCTGAGTGTTGGTCTGGAGTTTTCCCTAAGCAATGAGTGCTCATTCACTGTTGTAGATACCAAAAACCCTGACGCCTGGACTGTGCTTCCAGAACACTTGGTTCTAACGGCCTACGAAACATGTAAGCAAACTTTTCTTTACCTGTTGGTGTGTTGTTTTTGACATTGAGCCCTTAGTTGGATTTCCCTGCTGGCAATGTCTCCTTTTCTTTTTTTTTTGCTGGGTAGGCAGTCACAGGAAAAAGGAGACTCTGCCCCCAACCATCACTTTCTTTGTTGCACATGCATTAGCATTTCCAAGGTAACGCATGACATTTAATGGCCCACCACAGGCTTACTATTCTTTTGAATTTGCCTTGAAATCTTAGTAAATATTAGAAATCAAAATCCTTAATTTTAGATCTTTAAATATGTTTCAAAATGAAGTTTAATATTTTATTTATTGTATTTGAGTATATTTTTGTCGCTTGGGGCACTAGGTCTGAAATAGTAGTGAGTTCAAGTTTGACTGTTGAACGCTTGAAAGCTTCAGAATTAAAATTACAAGGCTTGCAACAAACCATGATCCAGCCTCCAATCATCCACTGATCTTGTCCAAAAAATACCACTAAATCTCATCGCTAGCTAAAATGCCGCTGATATGCTGTACTAGAATAATTATTTTACATTGTGAGGAAGTTTGAAGTCCGTACGACCAAAATTAATACCAGAAAATCCTTCCCGAAGTAGCAAATTTTGCTTTCTCTCCATGATCTGCATAAAAATTGGTACAGAAAGTATGCATGGAATGTGTCAAAATTTTACACGATAAACATGCGCCTTCGTTCAGCAGGATCAAATATATGTCACTAGAAATTTGATTAAGTATGCAAATTTGACTTCTCGTCCAAAGTCTTGGACAGCAGCCACTACAAAGAAAGTGACAGTTGTAGGCAGAGTCTCCTTTTTCCCGCAACTGCCTACCCAGCGAAAAAAAACAAAAAGGAGACTCTGCCAGCAGGGAATAGTTGGATTAAAGAGTACTAGTTTAGTACTCCATACTTCTAGTTCATGCCTAAGTGAGAGTTTTTACAAACCAGCAGCTATATAAAGGGGAATGACATTACCCAAAGCTGCTATCCACATTTAACTTAATTCACAATGCAATCAAGCCTCCAAAACAGGGAACTCATGTAGTGGAGCTTAAACAACTCTGGATGGATTTAGGGGGTGTAAGGGGCTGTGGCCCCCTTTTATTTTGGGATCCCCCAGATTTCTTTGGTTTGTCATAGAGGTTCCTCTAACATCCTCTTGCACAGATGTTTTCCAGTCCCCCTTTCCCTGATTCCTGGATCTGCCCCTGACTCTTTGGTTTCCAGTTAAAGCTATACACCTTTGATTAGGTTTATCCTCAGTTCAACCACAAGACAGTGCTCTTTTTCTCTGTTTGCTCCAATACCAATGTATTTGTTATAATTGCAGTAGGTGAAAAAGGCACTGGAAGGCTGCAAATTATTAACTTCTCTGAAAGACCATTAACGTAAGTTCACACATTATGCTGTAATAGTTCACAATATGAGCCACAAAGTTAGTGTTGTTAGGTTCTTGGTACAGTGTTGGGTGTCAGTAGGTTGATGGTGCAGAGTAAGTAGTGTTGAAAGATTGTTGGTATACTGTCAGCAGTGTTGGTACATGGACTGTCAATAGGGTGTCACTTCAGTGTCAGTAGGTTGTTGATACAGAGTATGTAGAGTGTTGGAGATTTCTAACAGGGTGTTGGTAGGTGGATGGAAAATAATATGGCAGTGTTCGCGACTTATGAGGTGTTGAAAAGGTGTCAGTAGCTACTGACAATGTTTCCTACTCATATTGATTGACCACACACCCCCCTCCCCCCAATTTTATTACCTTTCATTTTACAGTGCAACTATTTCAACTGAGACCACTGAGAGTTTATCAGCCAACAACGGGCCAAAAACAAAAGACTCAGATGTTACCAATAAGATTAGCCAAATAATCAGGTTTACTGTTCCCATGACTGCAAGGCAGGACAGAAGAGAGACAGAGACAGGATTCCAATGTTCTGTTTTAGTCACTGGAACAGAAAAACCTGATTGGCTAAGTTTATTGGAAACCTTTTTTTTTTTTTTTTTTTTAAACAAAAGCCTTAAAAGCCTTTGTTTGTCACACTGTAAGTAAAAAGCATATTTCCTGTAGAGTACCATGAGAACTGTTTTGTGGATTGTTTTGTTGCAGATTTGAGTTCATCTGGCCTGCTCACTGTCTTACTATAACACCTGATCGTGGGCAGATTCCATCCAGGTATAATCAATAATATCAATTATCTCTAACCTGTCTTCCCTGACTTTTCCAAGGTATCCATAATATGAAATTATTGTCAAAAGTATTGAACATCCAAACATTTTTTAGGAGTCAAGTTATGGTTGTGATGAGTCCAAGACCAACCCTACCCTCATCAGGAATAGACCTCCCCTGGGGTGGTACAGTATACATTCAGTGCGATGGCATACAGAAAGCAGTTTGTGTCCAAATCAGAGAAGAAGTCATACTTGAGAATACCCCCTACAAGCCTGGAGCAGTTACCCTCCATGCTCTCGAGACCAAGGAGGGTGGGGCCACACCCTTTACACCTACCTTGCCAACAAGCCACCTCCCTCCTTTAGTGGTGAGAACAAAACCAGTAGAGTTTGAAGAAACTGTTGCTGGGAAAGAGTCTGGTAAGGGACCACTTATATAACTTTAATATGCATTAACTTAACCACAAATTATCAGAAGAGAACAGTTCATGTGAGTGCAGGATTATTGTACATAATCATAAATTATGTCTAAACCCAGTTTTTATGACCATAACAGTAACCGAACTAGTCATTGAAAATATTGGGCAAGCAAATGTCATGTGGGACTTGTCATCAGTTGCTCCTGCATATGTCAAGGTAAGGCAATGTGTTACTTTTAGTCAACCGCAAAGCTAAGGACCACTTTATGGAAAACTGTGAATGTAAGGCTTCATGTGGAATTATACTTGTTGGCTTGAAAAGACTGACTTTCTTTGACTTTTTCTGTTACTTTTATGAACTATGAACAAGTCAGTTGTTTCACACTACCAAGCATGATTTGTCATGAAGCCTTGCCTTCATGCATCTTTTTCAAGAACTCAGAAGTGGGCTGTTTGCTACTCATTTCAGATCCTTTAGGAATAATTTTGTCCCTCTGACTGCTAAAAATATTTCCTCTATTAATAGGCATCTGATGATACAGGAGACATCTACAGAACCACTTACACAGCCTTTAGCTTCCATAACCGATCTGGTGTTGCTGCTGGCATGGCTGTCATAAAGGTTTGTAGTGACATAGTTAGGTTTGGGGGGTATTGTTAGAACCACAAAGAGATTGAAGGAATACCAAGTTTAGAGTAAATTTCTTTAAAAATGTAGTGGGTTATATACATGTTGAATGCCTGTTAAAATTAATGTCCATATTTTGCTGTCTGTAATTAGTATTTGATGATAAATTTTGATATTTTTAGATTCCTATAAAATTTCAACCAAGGGATCCCGGTCGGTATTCCCAGTTTTGGGAATTACAGGTACTTTAGCATATTACACTCTTAAACTCCTCAATGATTTGAATACTTTTTGAACTAAATAGTTGGTATGTTATTAAAGTGATTGTCAGTCATTTTATACTTAAAAACTCATGAATAATTAATGAGCAAAACACAATAGAAATCATTGACCATGAAGGAGTTTTTATATCTGATAT
>WUAP02143679.1:0-11844 GCA_015163945.2 Stichodactyla helianthus | reverse complement strand
ACTAAACTACTAAACTGTAAACAGGATAAACATGACCACTACTAACAAGATTAACCCACTTGCTATGATCAGTAAAATGAAATCTCTCTCTATCAGAACGACTAGTCCTTTGACGCTCTGATTCATGTGGGAGGCGTTAGAAAAATTAGACATGCGCAGACCATACGAAATATAGAGCATGTAGAGCATTCATTTTCGTCATTCTCAAATAAAAAATAGATTTTCTACTGCTGAGATGCTTGGCACTATTAGTGTGACAAATCAGCGTGCATGCCGTTAAATCGGAGAGCTCAATTTGAATAATAATAGGCGAGTTACAAATCGTACGTATCGCTGCAGACCTTTGTGGTTATCAAGTATTATTCCCTCTGCCTTCGACCTTTCTGGTCTCTGTTTCTCTGTTTACAAAAGCGTCCTCGACCAAACATTATACACCTATTTCAAAAACGTTGTCTGTGAGAGGCTTCAAGCCTACGCGACTAGACCGAAAAGGATTATGGGTAGTAATTAATGAAACATTAGAATAACATGATTAACATAATGGTATACAACTCTAGCCATGCCTCGACCTTACAGCGAAGACACACGTGAACGCCACAAGTGACAGAAGCGCTAATTTATGCAGAGACTATTAATTGAATACAAACAATACCCATAGTCATCTTCGGTCCAGTCGCGTAGGCTTGAAGCCTCTCACCGACAACGTTTTAGAAATAGGTGTACTCCCCTCCAAGCCCCAGGCGATGAATTACGACAGGTCTCTTAGTATCATCAGTATGGCATGACGACTAAAATGCGTCGTACAAAAACCATGCACACGTGCTGTGATTTGGAAATTCCAATCATTTTTTTTTTTTTTTTTTTTTTTCCCTTCTAAAAGTCATTCCAGGATGGAACTGCACTGGTGAGAAGTGCTACAAGTATGACCCTTTACAAGTAGCATGGGATGAGGCTCGTGCTCACTGTAAGAACATGAATGCTACCCTTGTAACGATCTCAAGCTTATCAGAAAACAACTATGTGGCTAACCTCAGAAGTATAAAAACTAGTATATGGATTGGACTAAACGACAGGGCCGAAGCTGGTAAGTACAGTTTCAACCAGTATGCGGCTGGTTTCCTGGTGGACTTTTATTACTATGGCAGGGGCGGATCTAGGGGAGGCGGGGATTCGTCCGAGCCCCAACCGCAATCGAACCTTCTAAATAACAACTACGAACCCTCTAATTAGAAAATATCCAATACAAAATTACCTTATTTGGAAGTCACCGTACTTCAAATTCGGGTGTTTTCCTGTCACGGCCAAAATTTTTTTTTTTTTTTTAATCTTTCAAAACTTGTAGAGATTGTTAAAAGTGAAAATTTCTACTTGTCGGCCATGTTGGTTGTTTCGGCCAAAGAAGCTGGAAGTATCTTTTTATTCTTCCACAGTTAGCCCATCACAAATCTACAATCATTGTTTAACATCGACGACTCGAAACCCCCCACATAGCCAAAATCCTGGATCCGCCCCTGAACGGTCATGTGATTGTTCATGGTGAACACGGTCTGAATTGATTGAATTAAACTTAGCTAAAACTTATTGTTTCAGCTAACATGGTAGACTTCTAGCAGTAGCCGTTATTAGTGTTATGGAGTCGGGTTTAAGCATGAGAAATTACTTTTTGTAAATTCTAATCGAGATTCTCTACTCCACGGCTACAGGTACGTATGTGTGGAATGATATTAAAGTCGATAAATTCGACAACAAAGCGACGTACTTTAACTGGGATACAGGAGAACCCAACGATAAACTGTATGACAGACTTCTGCCTCGATGTACGGGAGAAGACTGCGTACAGATCAAGAAATGGAATGGATCTGTCACGTGGGCTGACCTTGGATGTAGGACTGCTTTACCTTACGTCTGCGAGAAACGAAAAGGTACTAAAACAAGGCACGCGCGATAAGATAATTCTGAAATGATTTGAAACGCGCGCTTTCTTTATTCGAGCGCCGGATTTGATATTTCGACAAACTTTCTGAACTGTTGTTCACATGTTTTCCATGTGCCTAGTACATCTGGTCAGTTGGCTTCTTGTTTCTATTAGACTTGCCCTTGGCATACATAGTCTACCCAAGCCTAAGGGTGGATCACTCGTTTTTCCCCTGTATTCCACCCCCAACCCCCAAGATGTAGCTACACAGTCTAGAATACGTTTTCTAAAGACTTGTCCTACGCATTGCATAGTCTACGCAGGCCTTACTCGTTCTACCCTAATATCCCCCACCCCACCCCACCCCCCCAACCCAAAGGTGTGGCTACGCGGTCTAGAATACTTTTCAAACTCGAGCGTTGATTGTCTCATTTCCTCTTCAGACACATTTATCAGTTTTGCAGCCTGGATAGCTATTACGATGGGAGCAGGGCTTGTCATTAGTATCGTTGCAGCTCGTGGATACATGGAATACAAATCCAAAAGAGGAAAGAAGGAGTTCAAGGCATTGATTTCTAATGCTACGCACCCTGCAGAAAGCTGAAAAGTAGTGAGCAGTAATGCACCATTCATAGCACGTTACATAACTGGCCATGACTGTCATGAGTATTACGACTAAAGTAGTTTTCATATGACTGTGAAAAACCCACGGTCACGGGACATGCCGTGACCGTGATAGTGTCGTGTCAAAGCATTTTCATTGGATGACCAGTAAGCTTGTGTGCTGTGATTGGCTCAACGAAGCCATTTGAATTCCGTACCGTGACAGTGCTGCAAGCCGCGACTTTTCAGTCACACAAAGACTTAGGGGCAACATTCTGTCCGAGGAACCCACTAGTGAATGGTTTTTCTGCATTGCCTCAGTGATGGACTTCGAAAGTATGTTTATGAGCATTTTTACCTGTGCCTGAATAAAGCATAGGCACTTTGTGCATTATGTACCTCCTACATGGTGTACTGAATACTAAAGAATATTACGCAGAGATACGACTTTTATCTTCGAGTATTGACGATCTCTCTCATCGAAGTAAAAAATGAGATATTCAACGCCAGTAAATAAAATTCGTATCTCGAAGTTCCCATGTGATATTGTTTATTTTATGAATATTGATGAAGTGTCCAGGATCAAGGAAGGATTTTAAAGACCATTTGTGATTGGTTGATACGAGGATAGTCCTGGCAACAGTGATATCCTCACATGTCAAGGATAAGGTGATGTTACACCGGACGATTCGCAACGACAATTTTTCGAGATACACCTTTGTGCGAAAAGTTAATGTAATATGTGTATCATCCCACGTAACATCACTTTTACACGACATTAACTTTTTGCGCAACGGCATATCGTAACCGCATAACATCACCTTAAAAATGATATATTCACTGTGTACGAAGTTTTAGAAACAGAAGAATCCTGACATTTCATCAATATCAATATAATAATAGGTTATGTTTTTGCTGTACTTTTTGAAAAGAATGGCATAAGGAAACTACAACAACAGGAGTATCAAAGTTTAGGCATTGTTGCCAAAGTTTTATGTATTTAAAATTGTAAATATTATCCTTTTAATAAAATGGTAAATAACTGTACTTTGCTCCATCTGGACCTGCCACGCTGTATTGTAGACTGTTAAAAGAACTTCTTTACAAGACTTAGTCATACCATTTCTAATAGCTAGCACTTCAACACATTTTATTTCATCTTCCTTTTACAGCAGGAAAATATCTTGGACCGACTTCATGTTTGTTATGTATGAAATACACCATCAAAATTTAGTTTTCATATTTTTTATGCATTATATATTGTTTTCCTTCTTTGGCTCCACAACAGAGAGACACTGATCTACAAATTCTAAAAATATGGGCTCTTGCATGGAGCTTTGGAGTGCCAAGTCTGGATTCTGTGCACCATCAATATCGGTTATCATTTTCCTGATGTCTTTGTTTCTAAGCATGCTTTTGATTACTGCACTGTTTTCTGAAATAGAAAGTAAAAAGGATGATTTAAAGCTGATTTTGTGTATGGAATCAAAATGATTGGATGATGGTGCTGAGTAACATATATATTTGGGGTTTATGCGAGGATTGCAAATGAGACCACTCAAGACAAGGTGTACCAGGTACATGTTGTAAAGGCCAGGACACATGATGCAATGCTGCCTGGAATGCTGCTTGCAATGGTGAAATTGCACAGTGTGTTCACCCATGCAATTGCTGCACACAATGTCACAGAAATAGAAACAAGTTCTACATGTACTTTGAAACATTGTTGGGGACAAATTTTACCATGTGAACACCTCTGTGTCATTGCTTGCAACAGCATGATGCTCTCAGCCAATGAAATGTGATTATTTTGATGTACCCCTGATGTATCCTCATACAGCAAAAAGGGATTGGAGCTGCTTTTTTCCTTTGTACTTCAAGTTGCCATTTCGTTTTTGTCAGCTTGGTAAACATAAAACTTGGTAACCATGCCTAACCAATTTTATGTGATGTTGCAAGAAAAGTTGCTGTGTGTGACATCTCCCTAAAACACCCATTGCAAGCAACACTGCAGGCAATGTCACATTGTGTGTTTGAGTCTGAAGTCAGTACATTGTTTCCCACCCACAGGAAAACTGCTGGGTCTAAGCTGCATTGTCAGAGCATATACATTAAGTTACAATGAAGCCTTACACATATATTTATGCTTTAAACAAGTATATACTGTACTTACCAAGCTTCTCAAGATCACTTAAAGATAATCTGTCTTCATCTTCAGAATCTTCATCATCATTATTACCATTCTTATCATCTTGATGACCTGAAATTGAAATGAACTCTAAATTGACTTCTTTAATTTTTGAAATTGCCAATAGAGCTATTGAATTTGAAGTCAACACTCTCCTAGGAATGAAAACTGGAATGAAAACTGTTCATCAAAATATATACACAATAAATGTGAAGGGATCTTCAACTGTTTACCATCCCTTCCCCTTTCTATATAATGCACCAGTCAATTCAATGTAATACCCCCTCCTAACCCAGGCACAAAGGGGGGGGAATGTGAGGATATTCACCTACTATTCACTTTCTTTTGAAGTGTCAGCAGCAGCAGAGGGAAGCACTGTCTTTTGTCTGCCAAGAGAGGAGAATATGCAGGGGCACTGGATCAGCAACATTCTGCTGGAGGTGAGGGCATTTTTTCCATTATCACAGACATCAAATTCCAAGTCCCCAAGCATGCCTGGGTCGGAGGGGGGGGGGGGGGGGCTTACATTGACTGGTACATAACCACTTACCTCTATCAATATCTTCGTTTTGCTTTTTCCTTTTTTCTGTCTCTACTTCACAAACATTTTCTGTGTTTTTTTTTAAAAAACAAAAAAGTTGACATTGAACCATTCTTGTAAAAGATTAAAAACCTAAAATATATGCAGTATATCTAGGGCGTTTAATCAACACTTTACCTTTGTGAGACTTGAAGCAAGATAAGGAACAACTGAAAGTAATAGAAACATGATGAAAATAAATAACTGAATTTAAAAGACAAAAAAGAAAGAGTTCAAAAACTGACGCAAATTTTTATCATTGAAGTTGCCAATGTTCTGATATTTTACTCACTATAGCAGGTAACACGATGGACATCTGTACTTGAAAGGACTTTCTGTACAGATCTGACATAGTTTCTTTGAATCTTCACCCTTCATTTTCAATATAATAGCATTTATAAACTTTGACAATTTTAACCACGTTGGTCCGCCATCTTGGAACTTCTAACTAGTTACCAGGCTCTCGCGCTTTCTAAAAATAAAAACTTGCAAATTCTCAATTTCGAAACAAAAACTTTTTCTAGTTTTGTATACAAGTAAAAAGAAGAACACGCAAAAATAAAATCCTAAAAAATTACATATTCTAATATGGGAGTGAAAAGAACTTATTTTTTGTTACTGTAATCAATCGATAATTCGTCGGGGGATGTCACGTGCCCATGTTTTGAGGCAAAGGAGGAGCGCGAGGAAAGCGCGAGAAATTTGAAGGGATCGACTGACTGAATTCAAAATGTCGCTGTTCAAAGCCCGAGATTGGTGGGCTACTTTCTGTGGCAGCGACGAAGAATTCGACTCAGGATGTATATCTGTCTCTAATATAGATAACAACACCACATATTCAGGTATTGTGTGAGTTTTACAGCAAAATAGTGCCGTGAAAAACAGTTCCCGAAAATTAGTGTTTCGCTGGTTTGACAATTTTATTTTCTTGTGTAGAATCTTAAGTTATAGCTTTTTTATCATAAAACTCATTCTTGGCTCTTATTTTTATCATACTTAAGCCTTACGGTCATTTAGACATTGTGAATGCAAAAAAGATCATTTCTGTGGAATATTTGGCATTCTTTTTATCACTGCAGTTCTGTATTTACACAATCCTCTTTACTGCACTATTTTTGCTTGACTCGTCGTCAAGGTCACCATGTACCAATCTTTGAAGCTTTTGAGGTAGCTCAGCGAGTACTGAAAAAAAATTATATGTAGAACTTTGGTTTATGAACGTCCTATGATCGTCCTATGACACCAAGAAAAAACAAAAATGAAGAAATTCTCCATCATAATTTTAATCCCAACTTGCTTCGATCTTTATACGATTTATTTGCTTGTTGTAGTGATATAGAAGCTCGATCCCCTTATTTTCTATTGGGAATTAAAGGATATTACCCGTCTTTACCCATATTCTGTTGTTCCACTTATAGACAAAATAATCGTTGGTAGCTATCACGGGGTTTTACGAATTTATTGCCCCAAAGAAGCACAGTTCAAGGCAGAGGATCTCATGTTAGAAATCCAACTACAACAACCAATACTGCAGGTGGAATCTGGAAAGTTTATCTCGTGAGTATTAATCAGTCGGTTAAATGACTTCAGTCGCTTGTGGAGCTGTGGGGAATTCTGGTAAAGGAAAAATAAAAATCCTTGCAGCAATTCCCCAATCAGTTCAATTTGGAGAACAAAATAATAGAATATTTTCAGTCTTCAATTCTCAGGAGAATAATAAGCAATTATTGGATGAGGCTGAGTATGATATGAAGAATTATGCAGACTGAGGTGGTTGTTATCCACAGAAGCCGTAGGCTTCCGTGGATAACAGCTTCTGAGGTCTGCATAATATTATACAATAGCTGAATCCAATAACTGTTTTATTATTCATTCAATATATGTAACGTACAGTTGTTTACAAGACGCACTGTGACGTCAGAGTACAGCCAAAAAAATTGTAGGACAATAGACCTTTTTCATAATAGCAGATTTCTGATGTTGGTAAATATGGATCTTCTCCAATAAAATAACTTATACCATCTGAAAGAACTCTTAAAAATCAGTAACCTTGGAAAATTTGAATGGCATAGATTCAAAATTCAAAAAGATATTGTGGATCAAAATTAGAGAACATTGTATGGATTTCAGAGATCAGGCCTTTCTGGCCTCATTTTCATGTTTTCTCACAATTTGAAATGCTTGTAATTCCTTAAGGATTTAAACTTTTTTCCTCAAACTTTCAAATTTTACTTAGATAAACATCTTCTTTCGAATGGAAGGCCAAATTGTTGTGAAACATTAAAATTTAAAACATTATGCTAATGGCTGCTGCCATTATAAAAGAGGTCAATATGTGATGCCAGAGTACAGCCAAAAAAAATTTTAGGACGATGTCTGGTCATGGAGAATTGACCAGGGATCCTCAGCCAATCAGAAATGAGTATATATTTTGAATGAATAATAATAGTAATGGTGATAGTGACAGAGCAGATTTTGTATGACTGTGAAAAGCTCTCAGCACGAACATGGTTGTGACAAGGTCAAGGCAAGCCAAGGCACATCAAAACTCTAGAAAACATCATGGTCATGGCAAGGCACGCAGCATCATGCAGCACATTTTTTGCAGTCATACAAAATCTGCTCTAATGATAATGATAATGATGATAAAAACAATAAAGAATAAACAAAAACAACTAAATTAAATTATTATCACATGACTATTTTCTGGGCTTTTCATGTCTAATTTTACAGCTTTTAAACAACCCAGCTCAAGTGAAGTTGTTCCTGGTCCAGATATTGGTTTTTCCAGCCATACACCTCAAAAAGTCAAATTGCATGATTTTGTGAACTGTTTTCGTATGAGCATGCAAGCTGGTCTATACAGGTCATATTGTAATGACCTAGCAATAAATTTAAAATTTTCAAAGCCTTGTAAAATAAGCTTTGTGAGGTGTCATATTTTTATGTTATTTGATTATTTAAGGTATGAATTTGTCATATTTTTCAAGATGAATGTTTTTTTTTTTTTCCAGGGGATCAGATAAGATCCAACTAGCAGTACTTCATCCTAGAAAATTAGCAGTGTATACTATTTCATGTAAGTTTTTTTAACTGTATTGTAAATTCTGTTATTTGTTTATCATGCTTCTGTACATGTAGGATAGGAAAAAGGCCCACATTCCTCTTCCAACACCCCACTTCCCCCACCATCATTCCACTGAGTACAGTAAAACAAGGAAAGATAGATGATTGATTGTAGAAGAATTTTCTTCATCTGGCTTATTGTCATCAATGGCTGGTGCTGTATAAATATTAGGGCTCAAAACACTCTTCACAGTACATTGCACCAAATCCCATATCCTTTAAAAACCCTGAACCCATCCCACAATTAATCCATTAAGAAATCATTATTAGGAGCTTAACTTTGTGAAACTGCCAGAGTTTGTTGTTTTACATCCTCAGTGGTTCTTTTTACATGTAAATGTACTTCCCTCCGATTGTTTTTGCAAAAGGCCTGCTTTATGTTTTTGGCATCCTATATCATTTCATTGGTTTCTCATGCTTTAAACAAGAGATATTTTTATTGTTCTAAGGAATATGTACTCCATTATTGATGCTGTTTTTTTCATCACTATGTCTCACTAGACTACTTTGTATTTCAGCTGTATCTGGTGCAGTAGAACATGGTAACCATTATTCCTTGAACCTAGTGTATGAACATATATTAGAAAGAAGTACTTTTAATATGACATGCGGACCATTTGGTGGTGTTAAAGGTAATAACTGTACTATTTTTATTTTATTTAATAGGATAAAATGTGTATTTTAAGCCCCTGCAAGTCCAGTCCCCCCTCCCAGTCCCCCTAACCAGGAAGGGTGGTGTGCACTGCTAATGCATCACTTCTCACCAATGTGACCTGGGTTCAAGTCTCACCAAGGCTCCAGTGTCATATGTGAGTAGAATTGTTTGTTGGTTCTCTCCTGTGCTTTGAGGGTTTTTCTCAGGGTTCTCCAGTTTTCCTCCCTCCACAAAAATCAACTTCCAAATTCCAATTTGATCTATCAGTTGCCTTGTAATTGGATCCCAGACCTGTAAGGCTTTCCAACCACCTTGGAGTGGAATAAATTTAAATTAACCACCTTTACCAGGGACAGGAATACTGGCCAGCAATTTCTTGATTTTAACCTCCTTGCCTAAATATGTATTTAGCCTCATTAAACACTGTGTTGTTATTGTAGTCAGAAACATTGTTATACACATGCAGGCAAACAATAGATGTACATTTACAAATAAAGCCTTGACTAATACCCTTCTTGAAATCTGAACGTTCGTATTAGGTAAAGACTTCATCTGTGTACAGTCTATGGATGGAATGTTATCATTTTTTGAGCAAGAAACCTTTGGTTTTGGTCGTTTTATTCCTAACTTTTTACTTCCTGGTCCACTTGCATATGTTGCTAAAACAGACTCATTTGTGTTGTGCAGTTCATCCAGACAAGTAGATTGTTACAAGTAAGAGTAATGCTATCTATATAAATCAGATTTCCTTTCATGATTGTGAAAAAGTAATAAGTATAGGTGTGCTACAGTATGCAGACACTTTGCAGGCAGATGTATGGGAAGGGTGCAGGGGTGCTACTGCTCCTAGATGAGCTGACAAACTTTTTATGGAGAATAACTTCATATGTATCTACTGCATTATTGGTGCCTGAGTTTGTAAATGTTCAGATTATAAATGATGCATCCACTCCTAAAAAAAAGTCTTGGTCTACCCCTGCTGTGACCACTTTGAAATATCAGTTGCATTATAACTAGAAGAATAACAATCTTTCTATGTTATGACTGCTGAAAAAATTTACCCTACAAAAATTTCTCTAGAATTACTGTACGTTTTTGATCGAAATGTAGTTGAAAGGTTACCAGTTTAAGCTCAGTCTGTTATTTACATGTATATTGCTACTGTACATGTCAGTCTTATCTGAGAAAATTGGCTTGATGAATGCATTAAAAATAATGTGAATACATGGGTGCTCTATTTAGGAAACTTAAAAACCTGCAAATTACTATGCAGGATCTGAAATGTTTTAATATCATTTATTAACAGGTATCAGACTCTTGCTGTTGCAACAGATGCAAATAAAAAAGAAGATATTGGCAATAAAAAAATAGCAGGAAAAAAGCTAACAGTATGTAATGATAATATTGGTAGATATTTTCATTATGAGTTTGACTAATGGTTGTGCGTTGTACATTATGGGTCAGGTCGTGGGTACCAGAAATATTGAAAAAATATGATTTTATAGTTTTGACTCTAAAGATACCATAAATAGGGTATTTATAAAGCATCAACATAAGAATCGGTACCATCATTTGTCAACAGACCGATGTACCATCAAATTGACCTTTGACTGTTATCATTGAATGTAACACAACAAAGAGTTTCATCAAACTTGGTGGAAATAAGGAAAGTAACGTGTGACTCACGACATCCATATCTAGCTATGCAACAATTATAAATAATTTCGTTTTCGCTCACTAAAAATAAAAATAAAAAATCAAGATATTAATGCAAATGAAATTGTCTCATGCTCAGATGTCATGTTGCTATCTGCTCTTTTTCAACAATGTCAAAACTATAAAATTATATTTTTTCAATATTTCTGGTACCCACAACCTGACCCACAACCTTGGTACCCATGACACATGACACATGACCTCTAGTCAAACTCATTTTCATTATTTGAACATCAGAAATTTACCACATGATAATAAATAATCATTCTGGATGTGTTTTAGGTTGACTGGAGTACTAACATTGGTGAAAATGCTATAGAGATGCAGGTCTTTGGTAGTCAAAACACACCATTATCTATTATTATATTAGGTAATTTTATTGAATATCCAGCTATATCAAAAAAAGGGTTGAATACTGAATACTGCATAGTGAATAGCACATTCCAAGATGGAAATGAAATGTTGTATTCTCAAAGATATGGAATGCCCCTGGAAAAACAAATAGGAGAACATCTGTAACATGACTTTCTTGATTACATCAGTGTGCAGTCTATCATGAAATGGATGTACACTTGTGCATGTTAATTAACCAATCACAGCTTGCATTATATTGTGTCAGTGTTATAAATTTCTTTGGCTACCTTTGCAATCCAACAATATACAAAGCTACATTCCATTTCTAATGATCCATGAATATATTTTTTGGCATGTAGGAGAAAGGTCTATATTTTGTCTGAAAGATGATGGTACCATCAGATTTATGAAGAAACTGGAGTACAACCCAAGTTCTTTTGTGGTTTATGATTCAGGTATCATGAATGTAAAAATGAGACATTTTATCCTATAGAGCTTTAAAGCTGTGATGTAATTCTGGTTCCACTACCTAAGAAAAATCTGTTGAAATAAAGCCTAAAATGACATCTGTAATTTTTACAAAATGAAAGGGTTTGATCTGGAAGGCATATTGCAGTTATTTGAGATTTCTGCAGGCATCCCAGACCTCCTATATTTCCTATATATCCTATAATTTGTATAGGATCCTATAAAGAGCCTATATTTCA
>WUAP02143678.1:0-27095 GCA_015163945.2 Stichodactyla helianthus | reverse complement strand
ATAAAAGGAACAACAAATAAACAGGAATGACTCTTTTGACGTCACAGTCATTAGCATATGGCATGGAAAAACCTTTAGAACTTCAAGATGCATCAGTCAAACTATATAATTTCTTTTGGTCATATAACAGCTCACCTCATGTAAAATCTATACTGACCGGATACTGAGAATATTGTCAGATGCGTCATAGGCACTTTAACATAGTGGAAACTTACTTAGAAAAAGGGCTATTAGAGGCCTCACATTTGGAACAAGTGATTGGTGTCTGGTAGGGACTTGGTTTCTCTCCACACCAATCACAGTATCGAGCATCACTACTATTCACCCTTGAACACTTCAAACATGTCATATAACTTCCCATATCACCTTTAGGAACTGGAGGAGCACTACTGTCTGTGTATATCTGCTTCGCACTGGCAGGGAGTTGAGCTTCACAAGTAACGCATGCTTTTAGGTCAGCTGGATTAGCAGTTCCACATGTCCCACATACAGTCTTTTGAAGAAGCTTCTTACTTGCTTGTGGCTGCCATTGTGGAGGCATTGGAGACTCACAAACAATACATATCTCAGTGTTTGCTGGTACCATTGAATGACATGAGATGCAAGAGACAAGTTTGCCCATTTCTGGAGGAGGTAATCTCGTTTGCGGCAGGGGAGGTAAAGGGGATCCACATTCTGAACAAAACCGTGCAAATGGATCAGATGGTCTTGATGCAAAGCAAAAGATACACTTCAGGTAATCTGTGTCCTTCTGCATCTTGCTTGCCTGCGTTTTGTTCTCAGGACCTCTTCTTTCTTTGTGCTCTTTATTCATCCCATTAAAGGACTGAAGATCAGATGTTGCTATTGTAGCTTTTGTGGAACCAAATCTTTGATTCATAAATCTTGGCTCTGAGTAAGGTTTCCTATAATTAGACCCTTCGGCATAAGGATTCATTAAAGTTGGCGTTGAGGTTTTTGGTTGCCTAGCAACTACCTTACTAGACCCTGTTAAATCTTGTCGTTGGTTAATATTGTTATTTTCTTGACTGTATCCAGACATTACTCTTGACTTCGGATGTACATTCCCATCTGATGATACTGTCCTCAGACTAACATCAAGTGCAACATCTGCCTCTTCTACCATAAATGCCTTGGTTACTACAGAACTCTCCCTCGTTCCATCCAGCGATGAAGCTATTGCTTTTACCACCCTCTTACCTAGTCCTAGCACAAATGGTTTATTGTATCTGTAAGTACATTTTATCCCGATCTGTTTAAAAGGTTCAGGTTTCATGCCATTTATTGTGTAGTAGATAATCGTATCTTCAGTTTCCGTGCGAAGTTCTATTGGGGTGTCGGTATTGATGACATTCTTTCTTCCGATTTCAGGAGGCCTTAGAGGCATGATACTTGGGACTTTTATCATTCCTGCCGTCATCTTGGAGCTGTTTATCTTCTACAACAAAAGCTTGCTTGCTGCAAGGTGCTTCCAAGAGTCAAGAGGCAAGCTCGACCAGTGTAAACAATAACATCAATAAATACACTATCAATTCTTCCGTAATTACTCCAAAGTTTCTTAGCTCTATTAAAAAATGCACGATGTACATGTGATAATGTCCAAAATCAAGAAGAAATAATTAAAAGAAGGGTATTTTCAAAACATTAACGACTTCTTGACAACCGTTTCCTTTGAAAACAGTCCGCCATTTTAATATCCCATGATGCATGTCTTTCGAGCAAAATTAAATGATGGGGGGAGGGGGTGGGGGTTGAGTTCGGAAAACAAAATATAAATTTTTCTCACATATTTTCCTTCAAAATGTGAAACCAAAACCCTTTTCAGTTATATTAAACTAGTAATACCGTCAAAACAACTGCTTTGACACAAAAGAACTAAGCACAGGAAACAATACTAGAAAGAAAATGTCACCGGATAATATCCGGAGATGATCGGAAATCATTCGGGCGTTGTCGGAAATCGGAGTTGAAACGATTATCGTGGCCCAAAAATTCGAACTGAGAAGAGATGACAAGAAGAGGAGGTGTAGGCAGCATTCAACATGGATAGTGTTGTCAAACTAGAACGAAGAGCCCTTGGTGGCTTTGGATTAAGTGTTATAGGAGGTGTAGACACGCATCTTCCGCCAATGGTTTGTGCTGTAGTTCAAAATGGATCGGCCCATCTCAGTGGGAAGGTAAATTAAGCTTATGCTCTCAACTTTGTACCTCGTTTTTAATCATTTCTTAAAAGAATCCAAAGCCGTTGAAACTCTCGTTTGTTAGTGAATTAAATATTATATATATCTAGTAGCTGGACTAGGCTTCTGAATTTTGGATGCTGAAGCTGACACGCTGTCAAAATGACTTCAATATTTCAGACTGACAGTAAGTTACGTCGTTCATGAAGACGTTTAGCAGACAACTTTCATCTTAATATAAAAGATGTTTTCTTTATTTTATGGACGATCACCATCCAGCATTTAGTTTGGCAGATGTTGCTTAGTAAACTCTCTGTCACTACATTATATTCCTATACTTCTTTATGCTCTGTGTGTCCATAAATTACAATCCAGTGGAGTCTTGATTGAACAAAATTTTACCTTTGAGAAATTTGCTGAAAAGGCGCTGAAGAATCCTTAGACTTTATTTTGCTTTTAAAATTATGTTTCTTCTTCTTCCAGAGTTAAATCAAAGATTTAGAACCATCTATATTTGCATGTTTGTGTTACTATTAATAATACTGTGTATTTTTGATTAGAATAGTTATCATGCTTTGTTTGTATTGTGAGGTTTTAGCAAACAAGAATTGCTCTCTGCATGGCTTTTCTTATAATTAGAAATAATCCTTGATGGAGAATAAACCCCTGCGTAGATGTAAAAGAGATCTTGGCTTCAATTGCTGTGTCATAATCTAAGAATATACCCGTATCATTGATATATGGCAGTTGTTGTCACAGACAATCCTACACTGTTTAAGCTATGATATATTTATGCAGGCTGCATGGTTAACTTATAAGGATATTACATTTGTTATGTTGTGAATATATACTTGTAAGTGTGTGAGGTCAAAAGTTAATACAGTCTTGATCAGGAAAAATTCAAATACCATAATAAAGATCACAAATCAATAGATTTTACTGTCAGCCTGAAATAATAATACATTAATATTATTTCTTAGTGATTGAGCACTGTGCTTTAAACAATGTGGAAACCATTTGCATATCAATGTAAAATTGTATTGTTCTAATCTTGGTTTTTTAACCTAAACATTGAAAGATCCTTTGAATTATCTTCAGTAGAAGGCTATAGTGTAGACATTATTGAGGTCTAAGTTCTAGGATATTTTTGTTGCTTGCTGTTATTATCACTAACATCTGTCAATATACATGCATATCATACTTGAATCCAGCTATCTGGGGGCATTGATTAAAATAACTCTTAGAAATGTAATATATATGTGGGTATTATTTACTCCATTATCAACAGTTTGATCTTATCCCTTTATCAATGTAGGTTAAGATCAAAGACTGAAGTGGATTATTAGCACATTTAGGTGATCCTTTTGGCACTTATCATAATAGACTGAAATACTACATCAAAAGAAATGAAAATTACATTTTTATAAGATGTTAGATTAATTTGCAAGAAAGATCTTGTTATAGTAATAAGGGTTTTTGAGAAGATTTTTATTTAACTTTTTATTGAGATTATGTAATAAAGATTTGTGGTACTTAAGTATTATACAGGTATAATCTAACATACGTACTATCAGTAGATATTATGCTTGTTTTGTTATACTGTTGTTACTACATGTATATCTATCACCCCCACTATATATTAGGCATTCGCATGATGGTGTAATTTACTATCAAAACCAGAATGCTTTGAGTGGCTTCTATTGTCAAGCAAATTTTACCAATTGTCTCTTTATTCCCAGGAGAGTAGAAAAATCTGAGTAGCAAAGCAATTTCACCAAGCATTCTGGAAGTGGTAGTAAAATGATGCCATGCAAATGTTCCTATCATCAAATGAAACTGAAAAGTGGACTCTAAAAAAATAGATATCATATTATGTATTTGTATACAGCCGGACAAAAATTATATTATTACTGTCACTTTCATTACCACACGTCATGACACCACCATCATCATCATCATTGTCATCATCATCATCATCATCAGGGACTGGTTATTAATATGGAGGGGGGATATTGCATTTTGTGTTTTACTTGCATGAATTTTGGTAACCCCTTCCCCTAAATTTCCCATTGTCTCTCTTAGCCCTCTCTTTTGTGGAGCCTAAAAATACTGACCCCCCTATTTGCACTACCCCCCTCTTATTAGTGAACTGTCCCTCATCATCTTAGTTACAGTACCATAGTTTTTATCCTGCAATATGTCCAGGAAAATAGAGTATTATTGCCTGTTCTTCAGTTATAACATAATTCATTGTAGTGCCTACCTTATTCTTGCCGTTGTCATCGCATTTTAGCCTGCTTTTTATTGCCCATACTTTCTTATTGTAACCATAGTAACATATTTACCAGTAATAATTATTAAGTTTCTTTTCATTTGAAACTGAATTTTCAAGTCACTATCTACAGGTACTTTACTATTTCTCTAGAAGATTCCTCCTATTCATGTACATTTAAATTCAAATTGAGATTATCACCTTATTCTAAGACAATGAAATAAGTAGCATCAAGCAGAAGTGATGGTCTGGTTTAGCAAATGCTACAGTGTACATGTTCTTGAATAACATATCTTTTTTGTTTAGATATGTGCTGGTGATGTTATACTTGAAGTTAATGGTAGACCTATCACAGAACTCACAACACAAGAAGGTAGGGCATAGATCGTTCACACACACACTGGCTTTATTCATTCCCTTGAAAATAAACTCCTTATGTCATGCTAAACTTTTTCTGGAGTGCTGTAATACAAGGCTTGCCTGGCAAAAACATGAATGGTTCAGTCAACAAGGCTGCCAGTTTGATAAAGATGAAAATTAAAGAGTTTAAGTGAGATGTCTACAGATTTTAAAATCTTATAAGATAATTTCAGTTATATTATTGTCCAAGAAAAATCCTCACAGTTTATACATTTACAATGCAAATTTAAAGAAAGTAGAAATTTCAAGTGCAGATAATTATCTGATTGATTTACATTTTTGGATTCTATATTCCAGGATTTTTCCTTTTCAGTCATTGTGAATGTCTTGGTTACTATTCCTCTGTAATAGTTATAATTTATAATTCCTCTCAATATTATTTTTTGTATTCTTCAGTTGTAGCTTCTATAAGAGACTCCCCAGATGAATTAACACTACGACTTATGAAAGGTAATCACAAAGCTATGTAAACTCAACCCAAACCACTGTCAATTCCTACTCCACTCTCAACTAGATCATCATCTACGCATACCTATCCACACCAAATTTATAATGTTAAAGGTTGAAAAAATAACTATAAAAACAATCTATACTAAAAGCTCATTTTTGTAGCATAGAAATAGCTTTTAATGTAAGAGTGAGAATAGATTTTAGATGGTTTATGTGTTCAGAATTATGGACCCAATAAAAGAAATTAAAAAATCCCTCCACGCAAGTTCTACTTGCAATAATGATATTACATGTAAATAAAATAAATTTACTTGAATTTGAATTTTTCATGATCTCACATTTTATTTATTCTGTAAATAACCATCAATATCAATTTAATTTGGAAATTGAGATAAATTTATATTTGCTTTTATTATAATTTATATAGTGTACATGTAGATAGGAGATAAGTAATTTGAATATGTGATTGTGTGACACCAGCTTGAGATGGGTCATGGTTGATTTACATGACAATGTATCCAGTCCACTCTAGATTAATCCATACATAAATAATACCTTAAACGGAATTCTCTTCAAAATAGTAGTTTTGAAAATAAGTCTGAGTGCTCTGATATGGATATCTTAAGAATTTGGAACAATCTTAGATTTATTTTACAATGGCCCTAACAAGATTATCTTCAATCTAGAGAATTAAAACATGGGTATATTTTTGTGTTATTTGGTAAGTTGATCTTAATATTTATATTTCCATGACTGACTTAAAAACATAATTTCTGTCAATCAATTTTATCTCAAAATGTTCCTGTTTGAAAGAGTGTTATTGTAGCAGAACCAGTTGCTACCAAAATGTTTATAGATTGTAAGTTATTACTCTAATCTATGGCATATTACAGCCATAGCTCACAATACTTCACCTCTGCAAAATAATCAGTACATATGTTGATTTAATTTTGGAGTTGAATTTTGAAAAAATGCATTTTTATTGAATGAAAAATTCAAACTATAGCTAAAAATAGCTTAGTTGATCAAAAGAAAGGAATAGTTTTGAGATGAATTCATCCATTTTAATCTTTTCTGTTATATGATAATCTGACTCAAGTTGTATTCCTATAATAATACAGTTTTCAATATATATGTACATTTTAATTCAACCATAAGTTTTAATAATTTTAATTTTTTTTTCCTTTTTAAGTATTTATTATTAAGATATTTTTGATACAAAATGCAAAACTAAATTATATTTAAATTTAAAAAAAAATTTACTGTAAATGTTGAAGAGATTATTCTTCATTGAAAACAGCTGTAACATGGTCTCCAGACAAATTAACTTCTGTTTCACTTTTATTTTTTAAAATAAAAGTAAGACAATTAAAAAACACAATATAAAAATTGTTTTCCCAAGAATTAGAGTCTTGTTTGATATCATCTTTCAAAGCTTTTATTACCCTGATATGTTTTAAATAACTTTAAAACTTGCAAGCTTATCAAGTTCGTTAAAATCCAATATTATATTTTCTATGATTGAAATAACTTTTTACAGTAGCTAGTGTTCAGTGCTGAGACCAATAGGAAGTATTAAATACACAATACTGGCACCACCAGTTATCTCTAATCTTTTCCTCCAATATCTTTAGGCCAACTATCTTCATACTTCCTGTTATTTTAGTCCATGTCTTTTAATTTCACAGCTGTTTATAGCTCTAGAGTTCAGTCTATAGATTATATTCCTGGTAAAAACCACCCTTTTATCAATTTTATCATAAATTAGCTCAAACCTACAATTAAATTAATTTAAATTTCAAGACAGTTTTTCGTGGTTTGATTTGTGACTTGACATTGAAAGATGAAACCCAGACTTAAGTTAAAAATTAACTGGACCGGAAGAAGGAGTTTAGAGAGCCTGTTTGAGCAGTTCACATGCTATACTTTCAATGATCTAAAGGCAATGTTACGATAAAGAGAAGGTAATATCACTTAAATATTTTGATTTCTTGATATCAATGATAATGTCTGGAGTGTTTGAAGGTTTTATCTTGAATTAATTTCAGTGCTAGCAATTGACGTTCATGGATATTGTCTTTAGAATCAATCGTCATCCGGTGAAAAATCTTAAGTAAGACATTAACAAAACATCTTCTCTTACAGTGTAGTTCCCAGCTTTTATAAAATATTAATATATTTAATGACAAACTATGACTCAAATCTAAATTATGAAATTTAGTCATATATACAAATTTACTAAATTCATGAGTTAAATTCATTCATCAGGAAAAGTCCATTCACTTTATTTAATTTATTTTCTTCATTATGTATGTATATACACCTACTTGCAAAAAGGTTGTCATAGGAAAAAAGAACTTTAGTAATTTAGTGAGAAAGGAATAAATTATAAGACAAAAGAAGATCATTGAAGCTTAACTCAGAAGACAAAAGAAAGAGTTCAGGTTCAGTGATCTTCTTTTGTCATTTTAATTTATTCCTATCCCACTAAACTACAAATGTTCTTTTTTCCCATGACAACCTTCTTGCAAGTAGGTGTATATGTATTATATACCTTTAATATTAATTATTCTTGAGTAAAGTACAAGTAACTGTAACTGGTTCATTTCTGTTTTCAATCAATAAATACTAAATCATGTTAATTTAGCCTAAATGTTACTCCAGATAAAAGGGTTAGGTTAAAACCTGTTTCATATTTCAGCATTATATAAACTACTGAGATTTGAGTCATAGTTTGTTATTAAATATATTAATATTTTCTGTCATAAGAGTGTTGACATAGTATGTATTAAATTTTGAAGTTTTTCCTTGTTTATATTGCAATTTTACAATGCAAGGGCTATTATTTGATAAAATTATTACAAAAATTCTAATGTAGCATAGATTTATTAACATTTACTGTATCTAGTGCTTTTTAGAGGCTGTTTTGTTTGTTTGTTATGACTATTTAATTATTCAAAAATGTCTGAACAAAATACGTCTGGACAAAATCTGTCAGTACAATTGTAGCTTAGTCTGCTTCTCTTTCCATTGCAATGAAAAATGTAAAAACAATGTTTTTTTGCTGTTTTGTTTAACCTTGAACTTCAAATTTTTTTCAGATGGTAATATAAATGAAGTTTGAATTGAATTTTTCTAAGAACAATAAGTAACACACACAAAAACATCACACTTGGCCAGTTTTATTTTGCTTCCTGTTCTGCTATAATTTAAATTTAAAATTTACAGCTTTTTTATAGTGTTTTGCATTGAACATCATTGTTTTTGTTTCAGATAGTGGAGCTAAGGAACGTGCAAGGCCATTCTTAAGAAAATTTGCAGTAGCCGATCCAAAAATCCCATTATATCAAGCCAAACTTCATCGTACTTCCTCAGCACCTCACAGGTGTGACACAGAAAGCCTTGTCAGAAGTAAATATAAAAATAAATCTGGTTCTTCTCCTATTATGAGGAGAAATACTGCAATCGAGACGAAGAAAGAGGACCTTAAGGTGAAGCGAAATTTACTGGCTGTAGATGAAAATCCTGATGGAACAAAATATCACCGACTTATTACATATTTTCCTGTTGATGGAAACCCACCTCACACTGTTGAAAATTTTTCTGCACTAAAACTATATTCACAACATAAAAGTTTTGCCGAAGAAGATGAAGATTTATCTGGTGAACTTTCTTTTAGTGCTAGTTCATTACCAAAGAATTGTCCTTCTTGTGGAGGAGGAATGTTAGTGTCAAGCTCACCAGGATTACATGAAGATGTAGCAAAACCAGAACCAAGAAGTCCAACTGAACTAAAGTGCCGAAAATGTGGAAAAAGCTTACATATTACAATGAGTAATAACAGTTTGCCAAAACGGCAAACTTCAACTAGGACGTTTGATTCTGTGCCAATGAAACCTTCAAGTTCACTTCCTTTGAATGTCGCTTTAGGAACACAAAGAAAAGATGTTGATCAGTCAGATAATAGTGATGATAATAGAACTACAGTTGACCATAGTAGGGTAAATGATTTAAGAACAGGTACTGGAAGTGCTGGTCAATCCAGTAAGAGTTTAACAGGGTCTTCATCAGATGCTTTATTGGTTACTGAGTCTCAGCTACAAATAGAAAGAGAACAAGCTAGAGAACTAGCATTGAAGCTTTACAAGTTGGATGGATTCACAAAAGATGAAGTTGCTTCTGAACTGAGTAAAAAGTAAGTATGGTAGAGTGTTTTCAGGTGAGTAGATTTTGTAATGTTTACAGATTCATGACTCACTGTACCATCGGGACAGATAGTGGTTGATATCTTGCAATTATCATCTTCTTCAAAGAGCTGAAGGGAATACCAGTTGTTTCATTGGCTAAACAGGCAAATTTATCGTTTGGTGAAGTTTGGTGAATCATATCTGTAAACATACAATGTTCAACATGTTTTGCTGAACTTTATTGATGATTTATTTACATGTACAGTAAACATATATTTGTGCAACTTGTACTTAAATTTGTGCAAACTGAATTTTTTGTGCAAAATGATAAGTACAAAAAGGCAATTGAGCAAAACAACCAGTAGCTTCTGAAGGAAACATCATGGGGCTTTCAAGGGGGATTACAGTAACACTAAGGTTATATTGAATAAGTCTTGTAGGGGGAGTTATTAAGCTATAGAGGTGTGGGATTGAGTGAATGAGTGAACTCTTGGAGGAGTTATAAAACTTATAAAATTTCTGGACAGGGCAGGGTATGAAATGTTTGGTAGCCAAGGCTAAAAGTTTTGCCAGCCCACCCTCTCCCCCATGCTGTAATAAATGGAAGTCCCCTTTTTCAAGCTAATATAGTTCTTCCATCTTTTCTTAGAGTGGATTTCCTATGACTTTGAAAAAGTCGTGGCACGAACACGGCAAGGACATGGTCAAGGCACGGCAAGGAACTTCAAAATTCTAGAAAACATCACGGTCACGGCAAGGCATGCTTACGGCACTGACCGTGCCGTGACTTTTTCACAGTCATACGAAATCTGCTGTATTGCTGGGCTACCATACTTGGTTGTGTATAAAACTAATAGTTGCAATATACTTTTGTTTCACCCTCAATCTCTGTTTTCTCACAGCACAAGGTTTGGAAAAACAGTTGCACAAGAATACCTGAAGCTGTTTGACTTCACTGACTTGTCAATAACTGAAGCACTTAGGAAATTCTTTAAATATGTTGTACTAATTGGTGAGACGCAGGAAAGAGAGAGAATTCTTATTCCATTCTCTGAAAGATATTATGAAACCAATAATCCTGAATATGGTTCATCAGGTAATTTATAGTAAATGAATAAATGAATAAATGAATGGATGAATCAATCAATCTATCAATCTATCAATCAATCAATGAATCAACCAACTTTGTTTATAGAGGGTAGCACATAACAGTAATAGCTGTTATTACAGCTGCATGCAGATGAGATCCAAACATGAGCTTTCATGCATCATTTTGACCTGATAACCTCACTTGAATGATACTTAAAACATAAGATTATCTCATTGTGCACAAGAATATATACTAGTTTACTTGCTAGTTTCCATTTGTATCTCACTGTGGGCTCAGCTGTAATAACAGCTATTCAACTGACATTTACCTGTGGCTTTCTTTTAACGTCTCTTAAGTTGAAAGGGATGGGAGCACCATTAACAATTGATCATCCAAGCCACATCAAGGTCTAACCGTTTGTAGACATTATTTCAAAGGCAGCACCTTCTTCTCAGTTATTTTAAGACCCTGAGTGTTGGTCCAGCCAATGCTTGAACCCATGACCTCCCACACAATAGACTAATGTTCTACCAACTAAGCTAACCAGGTAGTTGTTGGGATGGGAAAATGGAGTGGAATTATAGTGATGTGAAATACAACTATACAACTTAGCCTGAAATTACCAATTTGTTTGGTTATTAGATGCAGTTCATACCCTTATATGTGCTATTCTTCTACTAAATACTGACTTACATGGAGAGGTAAGACAATGCTTTGATTTAATAAAATAACTGAAGTACCATAGACCAAGCTTGTTGCAATGACAACAAAAGTCATCATTGTTCCTATTTCTTTCAGAATATTAGCAAGAAGATGACATTAACATCTTTTCTAGAGAATATGACTGGTTTGTGTGATGATGGAGACTTCCCCAAGGAACTGCTAAAGGTGAGGTTATTTTCAAATGAACATAGAATTGTTAGAGATTGATAAATCATGTTATGATTCATAATAATTTGTTATTGTTGAGATGGGTTTCTTGTTCAAATGGCTCAAAGCATGCAAAATCAATATTGTTTTATTTTGCTTACATTTTCTTAATTTTTCATAGTCAATTTACCAAGAAATTAAAGAATCGCCTTTTGAATGGAGTGGAGAGTAAGTTCTACTTCAACTACTGACATTATATATTTAATTTAAATATGTAAAAATATTGATATATCACTATTAATTGTTAACTTGTAGAAGACCACCAAGATCAGCACCTGGCACCCCAAAACTGTCCAGAAATGTGAATGGAATAAGGGTGAGTTATGGGAATAAACTACATCCAGAAATACTAAATCACAGCATAATTATAACAACAACATATTTCATGTATTTTCTAGGCATCACCAGGAAATCCATTCTTAGAGGTAAGAAATAATCTTTGCTGTCTGTGGCAGTGCTAATGATTCTACTCCTTTATTATGGTTATGGGGCCTTTTAGAGATTTTTCTTCTTCTTCTTTTTTTTTTGTGTGTGTCTGATGTGTGTTTTGGGGGGAGAAGTAGACTTGCCCCAAGTCAAAAGTCAACCTCTCTTGTCTAATTATGTAGAGGAACTTTTTATTTGAGGGAAGTGAGATTTAGTCGAGTACAGCAAATGAGCATTGCATGCCAGCACAACCTGGAGAGATGCAGTGGACTTTGCAAAAGTCTATCATCAGGGGGGGTAGAGGACAAGTGGTGAAACCTTGCTACATGTAGTTTTCCTTGGTGTACAAAGTCTCACTTGAGTTTGACTTTGGAATTGAGCATTTGTTTGTCTGGGTATTTTTTAGATTCAATGTGATGAAAATGATAAAGTGTACAAAGAAGGTTTGCTATACAGGAAATTGACCATGGAGTCTGAAGGAAAGAAAAGTAAGTGTAACATATGTGTGTATGTAATATTATCACTATCATCATCATCATCAATGTAATCATCTATGTGTCAACCATCAACTCAGTATCATCATTTATCATCACTACCACCACCACCACCACCACCACCATCAAAATCATCATCACCACCATCACCATTACAATTTTTGTAATCATCATAAACATCATCATCAACATAGTTATCACTCTTATCACCTTCACCATCTATCATCATCATCATCATTTTAGTGGGCATAGGAAACTGCTTAATGCTTAATTTACTTTTTTCTCTTGTAGCTTCGGCATGGAAGAGAAAATGGATGCCATTCTACGCAACCCTTAAAGGCCTAATTTTATTTTTACACAAGGTAAGAGCTGAACTAGAGTCAGATACAGAGAAGAGAAATTTGACATGCTGGGACACTTGAAGGACATTAGTGCTACAGCAGGGACAACTCAGACAGGTTTTCAAACATTTCTTTTTGTCTTGATTATTTTTTTTTAGTCAGATGAAGTCAGTACTCTTGAAAACACAAGGAATTGTTTAGGAATTCACCACTGTTTTGCAACCCGTCCAACGGATTACACAAAAAGAAAGTTTGTGTTCCGTCTTGTAACAGCAGACTGGAGAGAATTCCTCTTCCAAGCCAAGTTAGTAAATAAATAAACTTAATTTGTCAAATTATATTAATTTCCTTGATTTCTGATTAAGAAACTACATGTAGCCGACTCAAGAAGAGGAATTTGAAACTTTGATCATGCATTGTACATTGCAGAACCCCCAAAGACATGATGGAATGGATTGATACAATCAACTTAGTTGCTGCAACCTTCTCGGCTCCTCCACTACCTGCTCCTGTTGGATCAAGGTAATTTACTCAGTCTGTACCATTACTACGCAAGTGTGGCATAGTTGGTTAGTGTGCTGCCTGCTAAGCGAGAGGTCCATGGTTTGATCCTCAGTGACCTCACACACTTGTTTTAACTTCTCTCTAATCCGTGTAGCTTTAGCTGTAAATACCCTTAAAACGGAGCACTGATGGAGAGAGGGGGGTAAAGTGTGCACCATCGGCTTCCATTGATACCAGGATCGTAGCTGAAGGAACTACCGACATTAAATAAAAGTTACTTTACCTTATTGAAAAGAAAGAAGATTTATGATTGCCAATGTGATACCAGTATCCAAAGTTTTTTATTTTGTATACTTTTTTTTCAGTAAAAAATTCCAAAGGCCAGTACTGCCATTTTCAAAAACAAGATTATCTCTGGTTTGTACAAATAATAAATTCACATAACAAAAGCTCAATGTTCTAGAAAAAGTAAACATCTGCTAACCATTATCTTTAGGGAAACCTCTTTAGGTTACATTTTATAGAATAACATTAATAAAACGTCCAAAACTTTTTTAAAGCTTATTGACTCAAATTTCCAATTTAATTAATACAACGAAAACAGTTCTTTGCAAGGTAGGAGCTGAGCAACTGACAAAAAGTTCATAACTTTTCCATAGCCCAGTGTGCAAAAAAGGAATTTTCCAAAACTTTCCAGGTCCTGGAAAAATGCATTATCAATTTCAAAAACTTTCCAAAACCCGTACAAAGGGTATGAACCCTTATGATTAATTTTATGACATTTCTGTTTTCAGGCCAAACAAATAGAGCACCACGAGAAAAAGGTATATAATATGGAGTACTTCATATGACTATCATTAAACTTGAGAAATTTAATTTTAAATTTCTATGTATTTTTCACCAGGCAAAAGAGTCCCAAGATAATCTAATTGCTTGTTTACAAAATGAACCCAGAGAAAGAACATCAAGAGACCACCAGGTCAGATAAAACTATTTCATCTAGTTCAAAAAATGAGACTTATTTTCCTGATTTCCAGTCAAAATCCCAATTCTGTTTTTAAATGTGCTTGTTTATTCTTTATAGGATTGGCAAGAAAAAAAAAGTTTCTTGGAATATGATGTAAGTATTTCTTTCACAAAAATATTAGCTATTATAGCTACGTAAATTTGGGTATAAATAAAGGGTATAAAATTTGGTATAAATAAAGTTCAAGAATGGATGTATTATTAATTTATTATTTTAATACTACTTTCCTATCTTTATCTTTGGGAACAGAGGGGGAGTGTGTTAGAGGCATAGGAATTAATTTTCTTGAATTGTTTGGTGAAAAGCTTTGAGATAAATTCTAAAATAATTCAATGGTCTCAATTTCTTTCTACAGTACAAGCGCTATATGAGTTATGTAACAGCATTGCGAGGATCCAAGTTGGAGAGCAAGCTGCGAGACAAGCCGAAAGGTGAAGCCAGGTCAGCAGAATCTATAATGCTCCAGATGAAACGAAGTAGCTCTGTCGGCAATCTAGACTCTAGTACAGGGTACAGGGCGAGAACTATTCGAGAGAGTTATTTTATGGCTATTTACCAAGAATAAAATTTTATAAATTTATCTATTATTAAAGCATACTGATACGCATGGATTGTATATATATTAGACTGTGCTTTGCCATTTTGAAATTTTTCACTATAGATATTACTGGACTTGTATATATTTTATCAAAATCATCAAGATGACAGCAGGACTGAGAGTTCATATTTGATTAACATAAAAATTATCAAACACTGAGCTTTAAAGATACAGTTGCAATGAAAATATTGAGTAAAGTTATTAAAATTTCAATTACTTATGTTAGATTAATATATGCAAATATTCTAGAGATTTATTTCAATTTAAAACTAGTACTACCGGTAAATAAATTAGTAAAGGTAATTTATTTGTTAGTATGCCACATTTCAAATTAAGTTTTAATTATAGTAGATTTTTGATTGAAGTTTTAAGTTTGTTTTAATATGTTTACAAGTCAAAATGTAAACAATGTCAGCAGTCACTAAACAGAAAAGCTTCCTAGTACTCTACGTAGCACAAGGATCTTAAAAAATAATTCATTTTGAATTAGAAATCACATACACATTTTAAAACTTTTCAAATCCAAACACATATTTGTGTATTTATAAGAAACATACCTAATTTCTCAGTGCAAATGGATTTTATAGTTTTCATGAGGTATCATGTAGTTTTGGAACCATTTCATAGTCGTACAAATTAATTATAAAAATGTCTGATGAACAATCATTAAAGCACTTTAAATCTTAGTAACATATAACATTAATTGGCATTAAAAAATATGTAAAGCTATGATACATAGAAAAACAAATAGAACAGTATTGAGATTAAGATTTTTGGGGAAAAAAGTAGTTAAATTTAAATGTTGTATCAGGGTATAAAGTCCACATGTAGATGAAATGTATTAGAGATTTGTAGAAAATCTATAAGCATCTATTCATAACGGATAATTTTTTAAAATAAAATTATTTTTATATAAAGTAACGTGTCATTGGTTGACTGTTAATTCACACTTGCATGAGAAAAGTAGACGTCATTAATTCTTTCTTTCGTTATAACAGGAAACTTAGTGTGATAAAGTAACTGTTGATGTAATGGTTATAATAAATTCTAACAATGGTTAGGATTACTTACTTGTAGTATTAAGTCTTTGGTTAATCCTGAGTTCTGTTTTTAAGTCTTCTTTCTTTTTTTTCTTAATCTTTAATCTTAATTATAAACACTTTCTTTTCTTTTCTATTTTATGTTCATCACATTTTCCATGGATTCTGTTGACCCATACCATATATCAACGTAATCATTGAGATGGCAGCTCTTTAACTTATACTGTACAAGCTACAGAGTAAACTGTTACAGCACATGCACTGTTGTGTAAATATAACGATGCATGTTAAGAGTACAGGTCTAAGTCAGCACTTAAAAAAATGAAATGACATCACTTACGCTTTTTTGACATAATATGGTGTAGAGTGCAGTATTTGAAACTGTTTCATTTTTCTTCCATCTATTTGTCCTTCCTTTTCTATTTCTTTTCTAATTACCATTACCAATGTGGTATTGTGCTTTCTAACTGCAGAGCGTGTACCAGCTGCGATTGGTAATGGACTGTAACCTGTTGATGCTAACACCAGACTAACAGGCACTAGTGCAAGCTTTCCTGTGATGTACCGTACTGTACCGTACACTCTGTGTTGGTTAGTGGCACAACGTTATATACAACTAAATAATTGCATGATTAAATGTTGGGAGAAATTACATCTTAGCAGCCAGGATTTGACAGTATTCTTGCCTTTCAAGCTTTCCTGTGGGAATATGTAATTAAAAAGACATGGCAACCATGTATGTTTGTGTAACAAACAAAAGCTGATAAAATCTTTTGTCAACTCTACGCCAACATAGCTACTTATATGTTCCTTTAAAATCACTGGAAGGATTTATATTGGCAACAATTTAAAATTTTCCTGAACTGTGTACATCTGTAAAATTGGAGTTGTTCAATGCCTGTTAAATGGTTAAATGGACAGGAACTCAAAGGAAACACAACGATGCAGAAGTTATCAATAAAGGAATGAATTCAAGAAATGAAGTGATGGAGAAGAAACACCAAATTGGTTAGAAATATAGGAGACAAATACAAAATAATTTGGACAATTTTGTTGTCAAACAAAATTGAAGGATGTTAACCTCTTAAAATCCAGCCAGTTGCAGGCGCGAATAACATCAATCTTCAATAGTTAACAACTAAGAGTTATGTTTACATAAGAATCCTACAAAGTTTTAACAAAATTGTAAATGATAAAAAATCTGAATATTCCTAGATGGGGAACAAAGAAATCAAGTTTTTCACTGTAAGTAAAGAATTAAACACACGGGCTGCAGCCTTGGCCTTGGTCTTTATTTTTAAGAATGCCCAAGCCTGTGTGTTTGATCGGATTTAATAACTAAATTCCACTTTTTGCCCTCAATATTTTTGCTCTTCAAACATTGTGCCATGGATTGACATGTTTACAGTTTGGTCTGGGGTGCATGAAGGCAAGAGAAACCTTTTGTCCAGGGTGGAGGGGGACAAGCTATGCTTAATTCAATTTGCTCTGGTAGGGTTAGTTATGTTATTCTTCTCTAGGGGAGGGGAGGGTGGGGTGATGTCACAACTGCTAGCCAGGGTGGTATGAAGTATACTTATTTTTAAGAAGAGAGAATAAAGAGAAAAATAACATTAAGCCCCTGACGTGAATTGAACCCCACGTCTTCAGTTGACTAGTCTGATGTGTTAACCACTACACCACAAGGACCAACCACGCTGGAAACACAGCACAATGTAATGTATGTGGCAATCACCAGGGGCTTAATGTTATTTTTCTCTTTATTCTCTCTATCTATATACACACCGAACGCATTCACTTGACATTTATTTTTAGGAAGCTAAGCAAAATCCATAAAATTATAAAATTAAGAATGAGATGTTTCTTTATTTTCTTTCAATATTATTTTTTCAAATTTCTTGAATCAAGAGATGATATTTAAGTGTAGAGTATATTTTTGTACAATTTAAACTAAATTTCTCTTGGAGTTAAATTATTTATTAGGCCTTATAACATAATTAAAGGCAACAAGCTTATTTTTGAGGGATTAAATTGAGTGAGCAAAATAAAAAATTCACACGTCTCAAGAATATTGTGTATTCAAAACATCTACATGCCTCCTCTTGTCCATACCCCAGGCTCTAATGCATGCTATGCATAAAGCAGTATTTCTCATTGAATGAGGAATACTGCTTTCTGCTCATATGCTAAAGTAATAACAACAAGCCTTCAAAAGAGCATGCTAACATTAGTAAATCAAATCAAATTTCAGGGTCTTAGCACAAATACCTGACAAGTTACAGCGATTTAAATTTAGGATTTGTATGTAAAA
The DNA here is from genome assembly GCA_015163945.2 of Stichodactyla helianthus. NCBI lineage: Eukaryota > Metazoa > Cnidaria > Anthozoa > Actiniaria > Stichodactylidae > Stichodactyla > Stichodactyla helianthus. The sequence goes on along the minus strand of WUAP02143678.1, from coordinate 8,825 downwards.
CACAGCCAAGGCCCAACTAGCCTTGTTTTGATGTTTTTAGCACATTTTAAATGCTTATAACTCTGCAAGGATTTACCATTATTCTTTGAAACTGTACGCATTTACTACTTCGCTGATGCTCTTTCGTGTGAAGTCAAAATGTTTTCAAAATTTATTGAGCTTAGTGATTACGCAAATTAGTTGTGGCTTTATGCATAGCGTGTATGGTATTACCAATGTGCTGTCACTATGCCTCTCCTACTATTGTAGGGTGGGTTGCAGTAGGGGGGTGTACCATGCTTAATTATTTCCTGTAGGGCTAGAGCCTTCCTCCAACTTCTTCCACCTTTGTGGGGGCTCATATGACCACACCTATTCCATAGGGGTGTCATACTCTAACCACTTTGTTACCCCATGCATAATTATTTCCTACAGGGCTGAGGCTGCCCTCTACCTTCTTCCATCTGTATGGGAGCTCATACTACAACCTGTACTCTAATCACTTTCTTATTATTATGGATCAATAACTATAAACCAAGGACAAGTTATATGTAGAGACTGCATACTGGTAACTACAGTTTTAGTCTTTTGAAAAATGACAAAAAGAAAAAGGTTTTGTTCACCATTAATTGCTATAATGGCAAGTTTTTTTTCTCTCACTTGGATTTCAAATCAAATGCAAGGTCTGATGCAAAAAAAGAATGTCTGATAAATTCTAGATCTTCTGATAAATAATTGCTTTCAAAAATTAAATATACTTAATATGCATATTCTATTGGTTTTGATGCAAGTCTTCTAATGAGAATATTTGAATAACCCGCCTCAAAGCCTACCCGTTTGAAATTCCATTCTCCTTAGAGTGGGACTGCAAGCAGAGACATTCTCTGGAATGTCTCTGCTTTTGGCAAAGGAAAATCCCCAATTCTTTCATTAAAGAATTGTTTGCCATTGCTGAAAATTTTTATAGCTCTCATACCTTTCTCTTGGCAGAGGTGGAATAATATGAATAGTAAAGTGAAGACTACTCTTTCTAATTATGTAAAATGTACCTTGCAAAATCCATATTAGAATATTCTCTCTTGGCTGTCCACATCAATTAGAAATGCAATTACACTCTGTAGGGTATTGGGAAGGAATATTTCTGCAACTACACAATCTGAAGAGGTTTTTTGTTACACAATTATATTTTTGTGTTTTCTTTTGTGCTCCAGTGTGGTTTTACATGTATGTAAGTTGTCAGGCAATCAATGTCTGCGTAGATCTGCTATCTCTACACTTGCATTACTGTCCCATGTCACATGATCACTTTCCTGAAAAGAATTATAGAATGAATAATGAATAATGAATAATTATCTTTAAGGAAATAAATATTAGGGAGCAATTACTATATCCATGAAATAAAATATATTTGTTAGAGTGGTTTTCATTAACCCGTGAAATACACTTTAGCGTATTATTCGTATTACGCTTTATTACACTTTTGTTTATTACACTTTTGTTTTTTATTGTATCTGACTATTACACTCTAATTAGTACACTTTGTTTCATGGGTTAATGAAAACCACTCTACTGACTAATAGTTTTTTTATTTAGTGGCAATTAGTTTACTATTATTCAACCAGAACAATACACAGGAGATATCAAATACACAAGAGATTTTCTGTTCATATTCACTTATTACTTCTCAGTCTTTATTAAAGATCTATTTATCAGTGATGCCATATAAACTCTTTATTATACTGGTAACTATGTATCCTCTCCAGTGTGAATCGTTCTGGTTGAATGATAGTGACTAAATAAAGACTATTAGTTAGTAACTATTTAGTTTTTATTTCATGGATTTAGTGTTTGTGCTTTGCTCAAGGGAATGGTACACAATCTGAAATGGGAAACATACTCTTAACAATTAGATATTATATCATTAATGGAGTTCTCGTTCTCAGTCTGTACCTGATAGAGAGGTGGTTCTTTAGGGTGAGGATGAAAGCCTGGTTTCTTGCATGAAGAAATAAACTTGAGGCCATAGCCTTGAGTAAGAGAAAATACACCAGTTCTGTAATGGAAAAAAGGAAAGAACATACTATAAGTGGAACAAAGGGAGAAAGTAGAAAAATGAAGACTGGATGCAAGGGATAATGAGCAAAAGAAAATACTCCAGTTTGCATAAGGATAGGAATATATGGAAGAAAGGCAAAATGGAAAAATGAGAATCGAGATAGAATTATAGGTTACTCACTCATTGAATTTAGGAGAGCAGACAATAGCAATAGCTTCTGGCATCATTAGTTGATATGAACAATGAGTGTGGAGATCAACACTGGACATGAATGCTGTCTGAGATGGATGGGTCTACAATAATATAAAACAGAAGCTGTGGGAAATAATTACTGATTATAATCAAAAGCATCATCATCAATGCTGCCATCATCATAATCAGCACCACCAATACCATCATCCATGGCTATCACTATCATTTTCATCACCACTGTCTGCGTACATCATCATTATCCATCATCATCACTGCTGCCGCCCCCCGCCGCCACCACCACCACCACCACCACCACCACCACCACCACCACCACCACCATCACCACCATCACCACCACCACCACCATTATCACCATCATCACCATCATTATAGTGTTTTCTATTTGCCATTTCTCATTTACTTTTCCCATTCATTTAAACTACAGAACATCTTACATGTATCCACCCCAGTGTAATAAGATCATGAGAGTCTTGGAATTCAAACAAATCTTCTTCATTAAGAGTTGTGCAGGAATCTGGAGTGGCTGATTGTTTAGGTATAATAAGATGGGTAATGTAGAACTTGTTTTGTTTCTAAAAACAGTGAAAAAATATCCAATTATCAATAAAGACTTATTTTAATTAAGGTTCCCAATTCATCCATCCTTCCTTGATCATTCATTCATTTTAACAATTTACTTACCACATTTCATTCCAATATTCATCCTTTTCTTCATTTTGCACTCATTCACCCCATTTATCTATTCTTTTACCTTTTCATTTTTCTATTTCTTGTTCTCAATATAATAATTCTTCCCATCCTTTTCATATTTTGTCTTCCTTTTTATATTTCCCATCATTTCACCATTTTAACTTGTAATAGGTCATCATTTTTTCTACCATTCATTTTCCCCTAAATACTGAATAAAATGGAAAATTCCTAGTAGTCTTTACCAGTTTTCCAGTCAATATTCCACAAGTTTCTCTATTCTGTCTGGTATTAGGAGATGCTATGTCCAAAAACAGCCTGACCAATTCAGATGGCACATGTACTCCTCTTAGACCACTCTCTGCCAATACAAAAGATAGATAAAATGATCACAGTGAACACTGTGGGCATGATGTTCAACCTGGTGGGCTACTTGTGTTAGAAAACACAGCAATCCTAACCTGGAATAATCACTTACCATATGTGGAGTCCATTGGTTTAGATGTTCTGTCTACAGTTGGTGGTCTGGCAATGATGAATTTAAATGAATAGAGATCGAATTTAATATTTTTATAACTATTTCAATTTACCTGCACCTAATTCCCTATAACAATGGGGGTGTTTAGGCTTATATAACGCATTTCATGCAAGTCTCCATGCACTTCACAACGACTGTTGATGGAGGACTTATGGACTTGATTTTAATGTGCCAGTGGCAGCCAAAAATAATATAACAGGGCCTTGCCTCTTTTACCCTGCTTCCATGGGAGGTATACAAATAAATTTTCCATAACAGATATTACACATACCTACTGTGCACAGAATACAAGCTGTGTGTGTCTGTAGTTTCTACTGGGATATCCTCTCTTGGAGTCCCATGGTCTCTTTCACTGTCCTCTGCCTTTATGCTGCTCTCATCAACATGTCTTAATGTGGGTGGCAAAGGAAAATCCCCAATTAGTGTTGACTGCATAGGAGGGATCACTTTGGCCACATCATTTGGCTCAACAGAAGCAGCATTGTCTTTCTGTTTTTCTCTGTTTTCAAGCTCTTCCACAAGTTGTCGTTCAGCTTGTTTTCTTTCCTCCTTCTTCCGTTCCTCTTCTTTCTTCCGTCTCATTTCTTCTTCTGCTATCTATAGAATATGTATGACAAAGTACTAGTGAATAACATCAGTAGTTTCCTTAATTTCTAGTTTTCAAGAACATTGATAATAAATTCATATGAACTGAAGATAATTTAAGTATGTAATTTACCTTAGTGTCAGGAAACTGAGACAATTTCGGAATCTCACAATTCAAGCCATAAAGAAACCATTTCATTGTGATGTACAATGACATATTCAAGAGTTCACTAACTGTATCTTTTATGAACGTAAGCAGTAACATTTCCTTTTTCCTTTACAATCACTTATAAAAGAGAGAAAACGCCTTGTAAAAAAACATGAAAAAGTACTGCTAAAACATTGAATGCAGACAATTTTGAATACTAAATAAAGATAATGAGCACTAGTAAGCTTGGAAATCACAAGGAATGCAGGTAAAAATTGGTCTGAAATCTTCAGTTAAAGGCATTCTGAATACATCCCAAAATTATCTTTGTTTGTTGGGTCAACATGAAAAAAGTTTTTCACTTGGTGCATTGATAGGTGAATAAGCTGCAAACAGGAATATTTTACTGAACTACCTGCTACAGGTGGATCTGTATTGTCTACATTGATATCAATATCTCCATGACAACAGGCAATTTAAATAATATAAAAAATACCATTAAAAGCAAGATAAATAACTTCCTGGATTTGTATTGTTATGCATGTACAGTTACTTTATAGTCCAAAGCCATTCAAAACAATTTTTATGTAACTAGAGTGATGGCTGATAGATGAAATAGTTATAATAGCCTAGTAGAGATTAGAAACTAATTCTATTGTTTTCTTGTGTGTCTATTTGTCTATAGAAGCCATCCTAATAAAAGAACAAAAACCAGATTTAAACGAACAAGGACCATCCGTTCCTATAAAAAAATTAAATTGAACAATACCTAGGTACATATATTAGTCCCTACGGGCTTTATATATAGTACTTCATTGTAATATACTTATAGCGAGTCAATAAAACTGATAATGGACGATGGATATCATCCGAAATATCTTAATCAAAAAACTTCTAGTCATTCTTTTCACTTATAAACTTTTGGTCCAAAGAAACATATTCACATTTAGCTTACATGTAGTTTGGCTATTAACATAGAATAGTATAGAGGTTTCGAAATTTTGTTGGCCTGGTCTGTGTGCCGTGCGTGTGCAATATTGGTTAGATAATAGATTGTAATTTGGAGTATGAAATGTACGACTAGTTAGCTTGCACTATCTTTTGTAATTCCTAGTGCTGATGATGGATTATTTGTCCAAAATTTCAGCTATATAAAATTTTTTAAAAATGCAGTTGATGTTGCTATAATTGATGATGGAATTTAAACACTTTTTGCCCTAAAAGAGTGATGTACCAAAAAATTTAGGAATGTGGCTGGAATTATTTTATATTTTATCCACATCTAAATTTCAATGGAGCAGGAACTGTATATCTGTGGGGGGATGGGTGCAGCAAATGAGGATAATTATGATTAATTTAATAACAAAACATAATGTTACCCTTTTCTTTTCCAATTCTTGCCAGGATTGATATTCTTTTTCATATCGTTCTGTTAAAATTCTTTTAAGCTCCTCAGCAACCTTAAACATTACTATCAGCTTCTGTGGAAGAAAATTTCTCTTCAGTTGAATTTTTTGATTTTCTTTGCAAATATCATCAGTGATACTGTTGTGTTATGTCCATGAATAATGATAAAAAGTATGCCTTTGACAAGCATCATCATCATCACCATCATCACCATCATCATCAACGTCATCATAGATCACCATCATCATCATCATACATCATCATCACCATCATACATCATTATCATCATCATCATACATCACCATCACCATCACCACCACCACTACCATGATTATCATTCATCACCATCATAATCACTGTTGTTATCACCACCACCATCCATTGCTATCACCATCATTATCTCTGTTGTCCATCATCATCATCATCATCATCACCATCATCATCATCATCCCCATCATCCATTATCATCATCATCATCATCATCACCATCATCATAATAAACTATCATCATCATCATTATCACCACCACCACCAATAATAGCAGCATCCATCACTATCATTACCATCTATCACCATTATCATCACCATCACCACCACCACTACTATGATTATCATTCATCACCATCATAATCACTGTTGTTATCACCACCACCACCATCACCATCCATCGCTATCACCATCATTATCTCTGTTGTCCTCATCACCACCACCATGACCACCCATCACCACCATCATCACCATTGTCATCACCATCACCAAGTACCACCATCCATAAAGAAGATATAATCAAATTTCAATCAATATAATCATTAAATTACTTTTTTGTTTGCTGCTTTCTCTTCTTGAGAAGCTTTAGCATATTCAATATGTTGAGGCAGCTTCTCTACAAACAGACTGAAAAATAGATCACGATTGTATTACTGGAGAGACAAACAAGAACCCAAGTGCTGATTTCAAGTTGGATTTCTAGTATTCCTCCAAGTGAGTATTTGTACTCATTCAGGCAGTGTTCAGGCTTTACTTGAAAATCCAACTTGAAAATCCAACTAAAAATCCAACTTGAAATCCACACTCAGAAATCATTGTCACCTAAACTAATTAAAGAAGAGGACTCGCTCATTAAAGATCAAGTACAAACCTGATAGATTGTGGGGATATCAATGTTTAAGCCCAAGAAGGAAATTCATATATGTTTGCTCTAGGTGTCCCCACCTTGGGGAATTATATCTCCTGGCTTGCCCAAGGGTACAGCATTTTATCAACTTACGTTATAAATTTGGTATAAAGAATAAAAGCACTTTCATAATTTCTCTCATCAAGATAAACATTTGCCTGCGAAGTTAAAACAACAGAAAATAAATCAATCAATAATATCATGGCTCTAAACTATGAACCGTTCAGAATATCAAAGAGAAAATACATTGTCAAACTATTTTTACAATCAGACATATATATATATATATGTTAACTGTTTTACATTCATTATGTATGCTTTGCTGAAGCCGGGTTTCAGTTTTTATTGATTTTGAAGAGATTTGAGGTTTCGTTAACGAAACTATTTTTAGCATGTGACATCAAAGTGTGTGTAAAATCTTGCAACGACATCTAAAAAGCAAAATATTAATCATACAAGCTAAAATATGAGGCTAAACAGAAAACGTATACTCAAATTTATTATTCGTATTCTGTTTTTTGTATTATTGGAAACAGTTACGAGTAAAATCCCTTTATTTAATTTATTTATCAAACGACAGCAAGAATTTGACTTCAAGTTGAGCACCAAAACACAACAATTCGTAGGTTTTTCTAGCTTTTCCAGAGCACAAACTTACCATTCTTTCCATCTCCAGGCCAGACCTAAAGTATCTCTTTGGAGGGATGTCATTATTTATTTCTATTAGGCTAGCACAGTGCGATAATTGTCGGATTCTTTCTGTTGGACTTTTACAAGCCTCGTTGGCCGCCATCTTGCTTCATCTACATAAATTACCTTCAGGGGTAGGGTGAGTCATAGTTGGTAATCACTATGGGAGGGGAGAGACTGATGTTACTTGTATTTTCAAATACTAGCGTTAAGTGTTAATCAAAATTTAACAATCCCGGTCTCAAAGTACAGAAAATCAATAAAACACGATTCATTTGGATTTATTCTTTTCTTGATTACTTTTAGTTAAAGTGGGTTCCCTGTGGTTATTTCATCCGACCTTTTTCAGTGCTTTTGAGCTACGATTTAAAGAATTTGTCCCCTATAACGGAATATTGCTATATTGTGATCCTTTCACGCGTAAGTACTACGGGTTTACACCGCTCCCCCTGACCTTCTTCCCAAGGTAACAGCCTTCCCTGGATTAACCCACCCTGTTTTATGTTGAATGTGTAATCAAAGCATCTACGGATTGTGAGAAATGATATTGAACTGCGGTGAAATAGAAGTTTGAATGCTGATCGTCGCAGTGAAATATATTCAATCTAAGCGATTGAAATAAATGAGTACCCGAAAAAATTTCGGGCTTCAACGGGATTCGAACCCATGACTACGGATTGTTTGGAGTGACAGGAAACACGTAGGAAAAAAGGGAAAATACAAAAGAACATAGACGAGTGTCGTTCGAATTGCTAAGGACTAGATGCTCACGATTAATAATGTAAGACTTTCTCTTTTTCTTAGTTAAAAACATTATTAAACGTATTGAGAAAATATTTGCCTTCGGTCTTGAAAACGGACCTCGTCCGCTTTTTTTTTCAGCTCCGGAATCCCTTCTAATTAACTATTTAGTAAGCGGTCGCATGAGCCGGTCCGTCCTGAGAAAAAAATGTACCGGCTCAAAAAAAAACAATAAGCGCGCGCGATTCCATAGCATTCCGAACCGAAAAAATGAAAAAAGATAAAATCGAAAATAATAGTAATGATAATAATAATTAAAACAAGAAGAAGAAGAAGAAATTTCTGAATTCACCGAATAGCTATCAGTGGACACCCATCCGAGTACTAACCAAGCCAAAGAGGGCTTGAATCACTGCATTGAAAGCACAGCGCATTTAACCACTCGTATCGCGGCTTTAAAACAATTAGAATATCAATACTGGCCAAAACAATGCACCACAAAGACTAGGTTATTTTTCTCTTTCAAATCCACGTGAACCGTGGTTAGAGCAAGGGGTTGGTCGTATATGGTCTGGGGGCCGGCCAGCCTCTCCCCTGATGCTTCGGC
>WUAP02143656.1:1306-11846 GCA_015163945.2 Stichodactyla helianthus | reverse complement strand
TGTTCTCCATGTATTATTACTTTCACATTATTTTACCCTGTAATTGACACTATATGACATCATCAGATGAAAAGTGCTTCCCCTAAAACAGCCCCATAATTCAGTGCAAATCACAACTCCGAAATGGCGAATATGAAGGAAACGATCCAACATTATGCAAGAACAGACAAACACAGGCCGTGATATGAATAAACCTTTCCCGAATTCGCTTGGATGATCACGAAACAATGGTTTCAAGTCGACGTTGGCCTTGATAACTAAAAGAATGAAGTTAATTATCACTTGGAACCATTGTTTCGTGTCCATCCAAGAGAATTTGGGAAAGTTCTATTGATTGTTTAGACTAACAATTTACTGGTTGTCAGAAATGCAACTTTAGTTGTTCGAGGACAGAAAAACAAGCTTGCTTGAACTATTATCGGATTCCTAACAAAATATGACTGAATTGTGTGAAAAATGCCTTTCTCAAATCGAAAAAGGGACTGAGTCAAGTTTCCATAATTAACATCAGGGGAAAATTCATGACATTTTTTGGGGTGGGGGTGGGGGTGGAGTGGTCTATCATTTATGTTGGGGACTCCAGCACCAAAGTAATATAATATCAAATCCATAACTGACTGTCAGTAGCTCATTTGAGGGGGGCACACCTTCTTTATTCTTCCCTTGGATAAGTGCCCCTGAACGTATATTAAAAGAGCACATCAAAATATACAGGAATGCTGCATATCGTTCGCATTTGGCTGAATGTTTTCAAACCTTTACTGGCAAAGATTCAAAATGTTTTTGGCAGCTAGTTTTGAAAGGTTGCCATTATGCAACCAAATACGAACAAAAACTCAAGAATCTTGTATATTTTGATTGTGTTTTTTTTTTTTTTTCCTTAATTACCATTTATTAGGAAAATATGTATCCAGCCTCTTAATCGATTCAGGAAAGGCTAATGACTGGTCGGAACTTCAGAACTGTATTGTTGAGACCGGCCTGTGCCCCTTTGAGCTGGGTTCACCGCATATCTTCTACTTATCGCAAAAATCAGCACCTTTCCTTTCCAATTCTGTCATGAAATGATTCCCGTAGCTTTGTTAACCCACAAGGAGCCCAAACAATGTTTCTGAGCAAGACTAGTTATAAGAGAATGTATGGGGTTTACGATAGGAATTTAAAATAAATCAATCTCTGAATAAACTGCACTAAAACTTCTTTGAGTCGTTTGTACCCTCATAAATCCACTAGCAAAGTTTCAGCGCTGTCCAGGGCTTTTTATGTTTTTTTATTTTTTATTTTTGCTCTATCCTACATAAATAAAGGCAAGGCTGGAAACTCAGCGCCGACTTTCGATCTCCTCACGCTAGAAAATCTCCAAAATTTCCTACTTTAGCCGCTCTCGAACCGCCAAAAAACCCTCAAAATTCCGAAGAAAGGATAACTGATTTCTCAAATTGTCATCAAGCCAAATTTCCTTACGAAATTTTTGATTGAAGTCGAAAACTTATGCTGTATTCTCACAGGTAGAACGTGAAACTCAGATAGTTCAACCAATGAGAGTACAGCGTGTAACCTAAACCGCTCACGCTTTTCAACTGCCGTTTGAACCTAAACGATCACAAGCTTAAAAAGAAATAAAATTTTCGACTTCAATCAAAAATTTAGTAAGGAAAGGCCTTCCCTTTATTTATGTAGGATAGAGCATAAATTGAAAAACCCCCAATAAAAAGCCCTGGACAGCGCTAAAACTTTGGTAGTGGATTTATGAGGGTACAAACTATGACTAAAAGAATTCGAAGTTTTAGTGCAGTTTATTTAGAAAAATGATTTATTTTAAATTCCTATCGCAAACCCCATACATTCTCTTATAAATATTGCTCAGGAACATTGTTTGGGCTGCCTGTGGTTAATCATACGCATTTTTGCTGTCTACTAGCATGACTTGCGTGATGTCCTGTCACGTGATGTGATGTAAACAGTCAAAATGAATATTCTCAGGCGCATTTCTCCTAATCCACAGTTGCTCTTATGTGACAGCCAATTACAGATCAATAATCACTGAGTAGACTGAGTAAAGTCAGGTTAATATTGCCGGTATAGTTAAGCAAGGCGCCGAAATGGAATCTGAAGACCAGCCTAACGAAAATGTTCCTTTAAAATCCTTTGAAAGCTCCACAGAAAAAGAACAACTAGCATCGAAAAATCCCAAAGGGTGGTTTCTGACCAGGACAAAAGCGATTTTATTGGCAATCTTGATCATAATTTTGGTGATTGTTATAATCATATTGGCTGTTTTGTTTGGCATAGTAAAAGCCGGACGACGCGAAGGTATGCTTTGATTTTATTTGTCTCTGGCGTTATTATTTGGTCGTGCTAGTGGTCACATTATATGGAATTGTGAATGCTGCTATCATGTAATGATGATATTGAAATAGAGATAGGATATGATATTGTGCTTAAATGGTAACAGTTATATGATATGATATATCTGACTTTAAAAATAGTTAATTACATTAATAACTAAATTTCCAAATGGTCTGAAAGCTAAAAGGCTCACTATATCATTCATTCCTTCCGAATTAATAACTAACATTAAACAGGGTGCTAAACTATGAGCGCTGCAAGTCACGAATAACATCTTCATATAGGAAAATAGCAATTGTATCTTCCCAGTATTTATGATATATCAGTTTGTATAAAGATTACCTCTATTTATAAACATGCCTAGACGGCAACTACAAAAACTAGACGGCACTTTTGAAGAGTAAATATAAGAGTACGTGTATTTTAGTATGCACAGGTCAAGTCGTGCGCGCGGGTTCATTAAACAGACGATTCTAGCGAGAAAAAAAGTTTAGTTCGTCTCATTTGGTCAGTGTGGAATGGCTAACGCTTTTTATGAAAGCCTTTATTACTTGGTCTATTATTCCATCGACAACTGTAGGAATATAATGTGTTTTTCGATGATCTTTGCCATGCACTCAACCGGAATAGCTAGTTTTCGTGACCACGCTTAGCACCCTTTTTCTTAAAATCAGTGAAATCCGTGAAATCAAATTATTGGATTGATATGATGTTTTTGACTCACGGAAAGAACGAGAAATTTAAGACTGTAATAAATAATAGATTATTATTACAGTGGCTTTCTCCGCCATGTCTTTTGGAATTGTAGCCCTGCGATCATTCTAGCACAAGGGATCTTCACGTTTTTACAGATGACTTCATTCCATTGTCTGCTGTGCATGGCCTAAAAAAACATATCTACATTTATCAGTTGTATGTGCTACATCAACGTTATTTTGCAAAAATTGTCCCAGGTCATCGACCCATCATTATCATCATGTCATCATCACCATCATCTTATTATATGTTATTTTTACTCATTCATTTTACAGAGAAGTTCATTTATGGACCGTTTCGAACATCTTTAAAGAAAATCTTACAAGCTACCAATAAATATTTCGACTCAAGGTGGCGCCAGGCTTAGTTCATGTGGTTTCTAGTTTATTCCCAAAAATATGCACCTCTTTGCTTTGGCGATTTTGGCGGTTACATTAATTAATCGTCTTCTGCTCAATACAGAACATTTTAGACCGCTCTAGGAGCGTAAACTGGGCACTGTGCTGTGCAGGGGCTCAAGGCTGCGCCAAGCTGCCCTTTTTTTGCATAACAGATCTTTCTTATGTAATCCGTAATGCACTACTTAGCTAAACCTCTTGTCTGGTGATATCTTCTGTTTTGTGGCGGAAGTACAGACACAACATTGTTGGAGTTGAAAACTAGGATTTTCAGCTAGCAATCAGCGTTGCGTTAGTCACGGCGCGACGAGTAGTTCAGCAAGTATGACCGCCGAAGTTCCGAAATAAGCGGATAATCTACACACATTCGTTTAGAGTGTTGTCAAATTTGTTCATATCGGCATCAGTGATCACGTCGTCAGGAGACGTCGGCACACTTTCCTACTTTTACGCAAAGCACATGCTACAATCTTGGACAAAATTGTTGAGAAAATGTTCATTTACACGTCTCAATCAAAAACAAGGATTTTAAATCAACAAAAGTATTATTTGTGTACCCCCCCCAAATACACAAACAAACAAACAACAAACAACAAACAACAACAACAACAACAACAACAACAACAACAACAACAAACCAACAAACAAACGACTAACACTGTCCCAGGTAGGGAGGGGGGAGGGTCCGTTTTAGCAACTCTTATGAAGGTATGACAAAATTTGTTGAAAAAGAAAAAACTTCTTAACATTTTTTGTCCAAGATCGTGGCTCTTTGAAAGGGATTCTGCTAATCTAATGCAGTTACAATAAACCAGTTTATATATACAGTCATTTATTGATTCTTTATTATTTCTCAAGGATAACACAGATCATTGAATTAATGTATTAACGATATTGTTTAATGTGTACAAACATATCAACTTAAACCACGGCAGAATAAGCACAAACAAAGCGAGCTAGACGAAAGAAAAACAAAGTAATAAAATAAGTCAAAGCAGATAAAACCAATCGAAAGAATAATCAAATCCAACTTTGTTTTGGGAGGTTCAGAGTCCTTTGTGTAAGGTTTTCTTGCAATTTCAATATGGCGATGGCGGCTGTTTCCTCACCTTGGGGTACTTGATTGTTTTGTTTTGTTTGTTTGATATTTTAACTTCAGTTCATCGATATTTCAAGTTGTGGTAATCACAGTGGTTAGTTTAAGTAGTTTGATGGTTCCGAGAAAAATATCTAATTGATGACAATGGCAGGCCATATGCCAGCAGAACTCCGTTAAGAGATAACACTTCCCCGGCAACTACAACCAGCTGAGCGAACAAGTAGCTGCGCAGATTGTTGGCCGAAACCTCCGGCCCTCTTTCTCTGTTTTCAAAATCATTTCTCTTGTGGGTTTTAGAGAAATCATTGCAGATAAAATCCAACTCTGTCTAAGGGTTTTGGACTTCTTAGGACTGAAGAAGAAGAAGAAGAAAGAAGAAGAAGAAGAAGAATGTCATGTATTAAAGACGATATAAGGGTTCCAAAACAAGTAATGAAAATACGATATAACAGTTGAACTTCTCTCTTTATTTGCTCCAACTCTGGCGAGTCATCTCTCTGCGACAGACGTGATGTCACGTGCTGTTTCGAGCATAATGAACATACATAACATCTCCTCCCTCCCAAGTCTGTTAGTTCGTCACCATAACAACACAATTATTCAGCACTCTTGCAGTGTCTCTCCTAGCCATACACATAATCTTGGAACCTAGCAGGTGGCTTTATCATCCGTCCTGAGCGCGTTGTCTTCAGCGGTGTCCCTGGTGACTCCCATTTCTGAATAACTCCTGGGGTGGGCATTGGCGGTTCCGTTGGTGCGGTAGACATGCAAGGGGTTTCTATAGTGTTTCCATGCTCAACGTCTGGAGTCTCCATGGCCACATAGTCTGGAAGAGGTAGTACTGTAACCTTGAAATCTCTGCACACGCGCACCTCACCGTTCTTTTTGACAGGTGTTACAATGGGGGGTAGCCCAATCACTATAGACTCTCTTGATTATTCCTTTTGCCTCTAGCGCCTCCAAGCTATTCTCCACTGCTTGTTTCTTTGCCAAAGAAACGGGACGGCCGGGTCTTACAAAAACGTGGGGTAGCATCCTCCTTAACATGGAACTTCGCCTTTATCCCTTTAATTGTGCCGAGTCATTAGCAAACACAATTGAGTGCTTGTCCAACACTTCCTGTAAACTCCGTTGAGACATTAGGTGTAACAGGGGCCAGTTCAGGTGAATATGGCTCAACCACTCCCTACCAAACAGGGTGGGTTCCTTCCCGGGAGTGATGTGCAAAAGTAGGCGTTCTTCCTGGTTCCCATAACGGACTTGAACATAAAGGAGCCCTAACGGTGTCACCTTTTCTAGTGAACGTGTGTAACTTCAAAGACGTTCTTTCAAGTGGCACTCGCCCCAGAAGCTTCCTGTAATTTGCTTCACTCATGACAGAACCGATTTAACATCCACCTTATGCAGTGCCCCATACCAGTAGTCCTCTTCTTCTTCGGACTCTTCACTGTTTCCTCCTGATCTTCGGTTGACATGATCGTTTTATTCTGACGGCAAACCTTCTTTACATGCCCTTTCTTTCCACACATGTAACACTTGGCCTTGATAAAGGGACAGTTACTGGATCCATGTTGCCCTTCGCATCGATAACACTGGACTTCTGGAGCGGCATGGGTTTGCTGCTGTTGTTGTTGTTGCGGGCTTCCTGTGGTTGTCGATTTCGCGGGCTTTTGTTTATCTTTGCCCTTTTTGCTAGCCTTTAAATGATTGATTCCTTCGGACGCTGGCTCACTTTTGAAAGCTTTAATATCTTTGTTGGCCTGTTCAACTGCCAAGCACTTCCGCACTGCTATGTCAAACGTCAGATCTTCTACCTTTTCTTTCAGCAATTCTCGAAACATCTTGTCGTCCTTGATACCAGACACGAGTATGTCTCCTAAACGTTCCTGTCTCATTTCGTCGCTGAATTTACAATCTACGGCTAAATGTTTTAGCGTAGCTACATAAACACTAACTGACTCTTCAGGATTCCGAATTCTATTATCAAATTCGTATCTAGCAATTAAAGCTGACCTTTCTGGTTTTGTATGATCCTTGACCGTGTTTACAATAACTTCGTATGTCACCTCACTGTCCTTTGGTTTTCGGGGCACCAGCAGGTCTTTCAAGAGTTGAAATGTCTCGGGCCGCAAATTCGCTAGTAGGATGGCCTTCTTGTTTTTTTCTTCAGTCACTTTATTTGCTATGAAATAAAAGTCCAGTTGCTCCGTATAGGCATCCCAATCTCCACCAGCATACCTTTGTACCTTCGCGAATGTCCCTTCGTCGTCGCCAAATTGTCATGTATTAAAGACGATAATAAGGGTTCCAAAACAAGTGGTGGTGGTGGTGGTGGTGGTGGTGGTGGAACACTATTTGGAAATAAAAAGTCGAAAATGACGGGACTTAATTTGCTCAAATCAAGCTAAGTTTCACTCCGACATCTTCATCAGATCCCAAGTCTTATCAAAACAGAGTGACATTTCTCCTATCGAAAGGAACATAAATGGGATTTTTTTTCACAAAAGCGATGGCCGTGCGGTTAACCTCCTTACATTCCTTTATACGAACCGGACACTATTTCAAACTCAAAATGGCGGGATTTCTTTTCTTTTTCTTTTTTTTTTTTTCCCACACATATATTTTGACAATTTTAGATATAATACAATTGCCAAATGATTTAAATCCGAGGTCAAATTTTGAGATTGTTAACTCACAACAACACGAATTAAATTTAAGATTTTTTCTCGAAAAATTGCCTGTTTTGCTTCAATTTATGGGACAATTTGTTTCATATCTCACGTAAATGCTATATTCTGATTGGCTGACAGCAATGATAAATAAGAGGACAGACAAATAGATGCGATGATGTGATATTTTTGAAACGGTGAGCCGAGACCGTAAGTATTGGATTTTACATAAAATTTTGCTAAAACGACAATACAATGGAGCCGCAAAACGAACCGAATTTTTGAAATGAACCTGAGCGATGGCTTTTCCGACGAAAAGCTCATCCAGGAAGTGAGTGAAAAAAAAAAAAAAAAAAAAAAAAAAAAGGAAGAATCGAAACCATCCTCCCGATTTGTGAATTGCGAAGAGAAAGATCCAAACGATCTAGTGTCAAGTGGTAATGCAAAAAGCACAAAAAGAAGCACTATAAATGGGTTATAAAACTGTTAGAAGGTAAGGTTACACATTTTAATTCTTTTCCTCGGCACATAAAATAGAAGCTAAATAATACTGAAATTATAAGAAAAACGACAGAAATAATTTTACAATCGCTTACTTACGATTTGTCGATACAATTTTCAGAATGGTGCCCCCAGCGCAAAGTTTGCAAGCCATTGTTGGAATTAACAGACTCCAAGCATAATGACTGATGACACTAAGAAGCTTTTATGTAGAGGCTAGAAACCAGAAAGGCGAAGAGTATAGCCAGCCGCTCCTCGTTGCTTGGGTTCAGAAATGCCGTTGAGCGTCATTTGTTCGTCAATGGTAAAACAATGAGACTTGCCATTATCCCGGTATTCTACAGCTCTAACAATATACTGGAAAGCAAGCTGAAGGTGAACAGAAGAGAACAGAAAGAAAATACTATGACAAACCAGTAACAGAGCCATCAGATATCGTTAAGAAAAGTCACAGTTTTGCTGAGCCACGAAAATCCTTACGGTCTCCTACGGCGAGTGTGGTTTATAGTGACCTTGTACTGGTGCCGCAGTGGTTGTGAAGGCCAAAGACAGCTTCACCGGGAAAGCTTTACCTTTGATGTCGATGCTGACGGCAAGGAATATTCAACCATGACTCATGAAGAGCAGACAAAAAACCACCAGGGTTGTTTTGGTGACAAACAGAGTTACGAAAATGAAACACGATTATGTTCAACAGGTGAAATGTAACTGGCGATTCGCTGTGGTGCCTAAAATACTATATTTCCAAACTTAACCCAAAACAGCAAACTTTCTTGAATACACCAGTAACAAACTAGAGGACCCCGTCTGGTATGAAAACAAGCCCCTTGATATCAACAAGTTGAGCGAAATGATGAAGTCCATCTCTACTGGAGTCGGCTTGTCAAAAGTGTACACCAACCACAGCGTCAGAGCAACGGCCATACCATGTGGTCAGATACTGGTATCCCGGCTCGTCACATAATGATCATTTCAAGGGCATGCAAACGAACAACAGAAGACCATCTGTTCAACAACTAAAGCGCATTGACAGCTTCAGAGGGCGAGAGAAGGCTTGATCACAGTCCCAGTAAACCTGTTTCGCCTTGCCATTTCTGCTTCCCCGACCTCGGTGCAAGTTGTGCAGTCCGAGATGACCTTTAACTCAGAAATTTAGAATTTAGGTTGTGATTTGTTGACGTGCTTTCAAAACCTTTGAAAGCTGAAGCGAAAAAGCTTTGCGTGAAGTTTTCAAAAATAAATAAACAAAACAAGGAATAAAAATCCTCATCTTATTTTCTATTGTCTGTCCTCTAATGACCATGAAAAACAATTATTACAGATAGTTAGGCGCTAGATACATTGAAACATTTGTTACATTTTATTTGACCTGATGATGCACCTTAGGTGTGAAAGCCTACAAATAAAAATAACGTGGTAGATACAAATTGTCGCAATGGTTATACCTACGTACAAACCTATTTTATGTTTATTGTAATTTGAGCTGTTTGGTAAATCTGGCATTTCCCTGAATAAGCCAAAATTTCAGGGAAATTTCTCGCTTTCGTAGTTTTCGGCTTGTTGTAAAAAACATGCATATCGCACATATATTTCCATTGACTGTCCTCATAGATGACGTATTAAAATGTTCAGAACTAAAGTGGAACCACGAGCGAAGCCATTTGTAAGATTTGTTAAGTAATTTATGCTTGGGACTGGGACCGAATTTCAATATATAGAGGCAAATGACACCCACAATTTTTGCCATTTTGCATTTTTTGCGATCGACTGAATAGATTTTTTTATTGATTAGTAATATCTCTGCCAATTTTGACAATTTTATATCTCAAATGGACTACCGGTAAACACAAATGCACCGACATGTAGAGTGTCACAGCTACCGCAAACCAACTTTTTTAAAAGGTTTATTACTAGTGTATTTTAAGGGTCAGCTAATAATTTTAATTTGGAAGGTGTGTAAACTCAATAAGAAAATTTGCTGAAATTTCTTTAGGTCTGGATAGAAAGTATGAAAACGTTACTGAGCCACCCACAACGCAGGTTCCATCCACAACTCAAGTTCCACCTACCACTCCTGGCACAGAGGCATGGTGGAATGCTCGTCTTCCTAGAAACATCATACCAAAACATTATAACCTGTTTATGAACATCACTGCTGACCTACCGGGATTTGATGGCCATGTAGGTATTGATATCGAGGTTAGAAACACGACTGACCTGATCATCCTGCACAGTAACGGGTTGAACATCTCGTCTGTACAAGTACTCACTAAAACAGGAAAAGGTAAATAAAAACACATTGCTAAAACGGTTTTATCCCTAAAGTTACTGCCTTTTGTCATTTTAGCGTTTGTGGGAATTTCGACGACTTGTGTAACGTAAGATGCAGTATTGTTTTTGTGGTGGTATCACAACAAAACATGCCCTTAGTCCTCCCCCATAACCCAAAATGCAATGCTTAGCAACTGGTTGACGTCATTCATCTTCAGGACTATTTTGCCCTGTTTCATTATGACGCAATATCAAAACAATCTCTTGTTTAAGCGCTAAGGATTTTGGACAAAACAACGCAATAAAAATCGATAGATCAAATGCTTTATTAGAAAAGCGGTAACAGCCGGGGGGGGGGGGGGGGGGGACCCGGGGGAAAAAGTATGGGGTATGCCCATCATATCTTTTGGGGGTAAAAATCGGCGTTTTGGTTTCTGTTGGGGGGTTAAAATTGAAGTTTAGACTTTCAGAATTCTCTGGTATCTTTTATTGTATCG
>WUAP02143634.1:0-11850 GCA_015163945.2 Stichodactyla helianthus | reverse complement strand
ACACCTCGATGTGTGTTTTATATCACGTTTAATGGTAGTGTATCGAATTGACCGAAGGTGTATCGACTTGACCTGTAATAGAAGGTACGGAGCAATCCACTCTGATATAATTTCCGGATTAAAAAGCGCAAATTACGACTATTTACTGCACAATTAACGTAACAACTTTCATAAGTTCAAGGGTTGACAGTTTTGCTCAAGTTGTGCCGAATGAACTCTTGATTTTGTTTCTGTTAAAACGAAAAGAGTTCAGTCTGTTAATGGCACGAAGGTGCCAATCATGCAGACGAAAGATCCAGACTGCTTACATTCCAAAACCGTAGACCTCAATACTATCCTGATTGAAAATGCCATGGCGAGGGCCTTTTAACTCGTCTAGGAAGGATTACTTCAAGTGTCTGTCATTTGGCCTCCGTTAGCTCGGTGCCTAGCTCATTCAAAGTTCAGAAAAATGTTAACTGAATAAACTTAGTGGATGAAATAGCAGAAAGCTCCTCAAATTCGCAATGAAGCCTGGTTTTCGTAGAGGTTTTCATTACTTGTTACTGACGTGTTTTACCGAAACCTTTTTGTTGCTTTCCTGGTTCTTTTTACACGTTTGCATTTGTTTTTTCCGAAGCTTTTCCTGCATTTTTGCTGGTTTTTACTGTAAAATTTTGTTGTCAGTTTGAGAAAAAAGCGTTACGATAAAAAGAATTCGATAAAAATGAGGTGCCAATCATCGATAAAAATGAGGTATTTGCAGAACAAACCACGAGATATCAAACATAATGTTTTAGCCAAAGTAGACCTGATATATTTATCTTATGAACAACGATGTTTTGACTTGAAGGCAAACAGAGTTGAATATCATGGAAATCTTACCGGTATCAATACCAGAGCTGTAGCAGAGTGGCTTGTTCAACAAGTAAAGCAGACATATTACGATATACCATCCAACAGTGCTTGAATCCATTCTGTTAAACTACTGCGACAATGATGCGCAGATCCTGATAGCGATCGAGGTAGCAGATTATCGCAGAATATCAACTATCGCACACACAATGCTATCATATTTTCACCACCAAACTAACGCGACAGTAATGAAGACTACCTTTATTTATTGAACGGAGGTCAGTCAGGTTGGCTAGGCGCGTTTCAAAAACAGACGTTAGTATTTTACGACCAATCTTACATTTCTTCTTAAGCTACACTGTCTCAGTTTTCCAAACTCCTCAATATCGGATTTCCACTTTTGAAATACCTTTGTAAATAGAGGGTTTTTCGACCAGTTAAAGTTATTTTACTATTAAAATGGGATTACGGGAAAATTAAGTAATATAATTATCGTAACATCACTTGTCACATCACGCAACCAAAACAAAAACCCTGATCACAGCTGAAATGCATGTCAGATGTGTATCACTGAAAGTGTCTAACTAATTAAAGTGTCTGAAATAATCTCGGCCGGGTAATATGAATAAAGACCCTCGTAACCTTCTTTAAGCACAGCAAAGAAAAGACGGCGCGGCACAGCAAACGGTACCTTCTGTGTTACGGCACGGCACCGATACCTTTCATCGTGTAAACGAATCACTCGGGAAGATTTTGGCCCTCGTGCCTGTGAATGAAGAGGCATCCGATAAAGATCTCGCTTAAGGAGTTTTGGTCTGGGTAGGGGATATTAGATGGCACCATACCAAATTATGCTGTGCTGTCTATTTTGCGCGACACTTAGTATGGTCGTGCATGTGTAAACTAAGGGAAATTGTTGTTATATATTGCCTGGGGGAGGGTGGGTTGGAGGATTATTGATGTGACACCATAATAATTATGATCCCCCGCGAGGCACTATAGGAAATAAGTGATCCCCCCCGAGGCACTATAGGAAATAAGTGATCCCCCCTTATTTTCAAACAAATTTACTGACAATGGAAAATTCGTGACCCCCCTTACTGTCTGTCATTGTTTTGCTGATCCCTCTCATGCTCCTTGCAAAACCTTCTGATACCCCCACCCCTTCCCCCCAATGACTGGTCCCTAAATGGGTTTCTCACAACTTTACAGTGTAAATCGAAAAACCGTGGGCACTGAAAGTATTTCAGGAATTTTTCTCGACCAATCCACCCACCACCATTGCAAAAGTTCTTGGAATTTAAGTAAATCTGTAATATTTAGGGAATATTTTTACATATTACTAAGTAATAGTAGATAAACTGCCTTAAACTGAGGTACTTTAGGTTAGCTTCTTAAAATAGTACTGCATAGACGTGTGCATGGTATGGTAGATGGAGAGTACTGCATGGACATGTGTGCATGGTATGGTAGATGGATAGTACTGCATGGACATGTGTGCATGGTATGGTAGATGGATAGTACTGCATGGATGTGTGCATGGTGTGGTAGATGGATAGTACTGCATGGACATGTGTGCATGGTATGGTAGATGGAGAGTACTGCATGGACATGTGTGCATGGTGTGGTAGATGGAGAGTATACTGCATAGACGTGTGTTATAGTAGATGGAGACTATTGCATAGACCATATACCATATACCATGTGGATCATTGGTATATGGTAGACACAGTACTCCAAGGAAATGTGTGCACTGTGTGTACATGGTAAACAATAGATTGACAGCACTGTTTACTAATATTTACCCAAATCCCTTGCTGGTTTGTTTGCTATTAATTAAGAGTAGATATAAAGCCACATACATTTGGTGAAACAAGTCCGTTTATTGAGATAACACAGCACTGTTTCCTTCTATATACAATAGACCACACTGGTCTCAACCAATAGATTGATGCTTTAAGTGTTGCCTAGGCACAGCAAAGGAAAAGAATGACTATCATTTCTCTTTCTGCTCATGTAACAGATACCAATAAAACAGTAGTCAGACAAAATTTATACATATTTCACTAATTACATAAAATTCAGATAATATAATTACAAAATAAACCACGATAACATGACCTAAGTTAATTATAAATACTTGAGATATAACACGCCCACTGATTGGCTGGCTACTGTGTTTATTTCAGAGGACAGAGACACTCACACTAAAACAGCAAAAAATATTTTATAAAAGCAATATAAAGCATCACTTGTGTCTCTGTACTTGATATAAACACTCTGGGAGATGTAAAGCACTCAAAAAGCAGTAGAAACACTGGGCTACGCCTTGTATCCCTAAGCTTGCTTTTCTCATGCACTACACCTCCCAACAATATGCTTATGTCACAGTAAAGAGATGTGCACATGTTTTATATTGCTTAATTAAAATTAAAAGCCCAAAAAGGAGGTTGCACCATGATATAAACCTTTATCTATGCGATAGCAAGGCATGCTGCAACACATACCTAGTCATCAGCATAATTAAGACACTAATTCTATTAACAATGTTTCCAAAAATAACTTTATAAAACAAAATAGCTTTGCAAGAACTACTCTAGCATAGTCAGAAAATAGTATAAAGTTTATCAGAATCAAAGAATGTGGTTTTAAATCTCTTAGGTCATATCTTTATGTCACTCTCAGCTTACAATGTACTTCAAGCATAGTTAATAGAGAGAGTCCCCCTCTATTAACTATGCTTCAAGCAATAACTATGAATCTGCACAAGTGACATTTCAGCTGTGAATGTACAAATTATTTTGTCAAAAAATTCAATCAGGCTTACTGTAATAAACAACATAACAGAATATTCAACAACATTAAAACCAACTCTACAGTAATTGCACAGTTCAAGTAATTGTCCATACCTCCTGGCCCCAGGATGGGATAAATAATATCAACCTGCCTTCACAGTGAGGGAGTACAGTGAAGGTTTCCTTGATCTGTGCAGTCTTATAAACGTCAAGAGAATAATTCAA
This sequence comes from Stichodactyla helianthus, assembly GCA_015163945.2. Classification (NCBI taxonomy): domain Eukaryota; kingdom Metazoa; phylum Cnidaria; class Anthozoa; order Actiniaria; family Stichodactylidae; genus Stichodactyla; species Stichodactyla helianthus. Next base: position 7,996 of record WUAP02143634.1, on the reverse strand, counting down.
AATAAATGCCAACCACAATGTAGTGGATTAAATATTCTTAATGTAAAAGTGAGTTTTGAATTCAAAAGACTCCCTTTCGGCATTAAAATATTCGTAAAATTCATTTCTTTGATTGTATTTACAATACATTTTTTTTTTTTTGGTTGAGTTAATTTTGATTCCTTGTTAACTAATAATAAGTTAAGCAAAGTATAGTCACATGCAGAATTTTTGTTGCCTAACTACATATTTTACACCATTACATCAGCAGAAAGACTAAAAGAAATCTTTCATAGCGATGGCATTTGAAGAAATGACAGCTTGGAAATATTTTGCATGTAAGAATGAAAAAAGAACAAAGTTCCTCGAAGGAATGAATTTAAAAACCCACAAGTCATTATTCAACTGTTCACACTTGAAAAAAGGGCTTGTCTTTGTACACTGTGATGCCATTTTTGGCTTTTTAGACTTTTTAGACTTTTTAGACGTTTTAGACCATTTTTGTCTCTGAATTAAACAACTATGGCTGAGTTTTCCCAGTGGAATACATTAACAGCAACAAACTATTTTCATAAAGCTTTCATTGCACTATTTAAATTTGATTCTCATATTTCTATAGAATGACAAGACAAATGCACAAATCAGTTAATGATATCATCAAAATCTTAGGACAATGTGCACTATTCTAGCTGACTTCATTGTAACTATGGAGTTTTCGAACCATGAATCAAGGACATTCAGTGAAGTATTTTCAAAACTGGTATTTTACTCAGGATAATACATGTACACGTACTGTACTAATTACAGTGCGACGTGCAAAAGTATGACCAATTTAAATGCATTCACATACTTTTATGCATGGGGTTTTGTACGTTAAAGTGGCACATTTAGATAAGAAGCTGTCTGGTTTTACCAAATATGGCGAGCAATAGCTCATTTGTCAGCAAAATCCCATGCATAAAAGTATGCAAATACATTAAAAGTGGTCATACTTTTGCGCGTCACGCTGTAATTATCATCATAATGAAAACAAATGAACAAAAAACTCTTTTTGAACTTGTGGGTCTTTAAGTCATTAAACTGAGATTCCAGACAAACCATTTTTATAGACTTTCTCTGCTATTATATCTCTTTAAGCCTAACTTTCATTTTTGTGCTTTGTGGCTAAAACTCAAAGGCAAAATAACTGTTAGGTGTTGTTTACAACCACTTGGATGAGACAGCTGCACATCCTTGAACAGAAGAATTCAGTGATGTGACTCATTTCTTCATGTGCTAAGGCCATTATAGGGTTTTAATTCACACTTGTTGCATATTTACACCCTGATGACATAGGGATATGGACTAATTTATGCCTAACATAAGTTGACATGCACAATACTTGTAAACTCTTGTTACGGCATATTGGTATTCTTGGGTTATGTCTTTAAATTTCCATCTGAAATTGGGGTTCATCTCCTAGTGATGAATAAGAAAAATTCATATTAAAAATTCACATTAATACAATGTTAGCAGTAATAACAGTTGATGGCCTGTAGCAGCAATGTCAACAACAACTGTAACACAAATTCTGTTGATACCAAGAACAGAGCAACATAAACATCATAGTACAAAAGCATGGTAATGTCAAGAGCAGCCAAAAACAGCAGCAACAACAAACAACAAAAGTAGGCTACAGCAGTAGTACTATATTGAAACAATATCTCACAATATCTCACAATATTCTCAGTATAGATTCTACACGAGGTGAGCTGTTCAATGACACCAAAAAATTGTAGAGTTTGAGTGATGCATCTTGAAGTTATAAAGGTTTTTCCATGCCATATGCTAATGACTGTGACGTCAAGGGAGTCACATTGAATATACGAAACTTAACTGATATGGATAAATTGAATTTTGAAAGTATCTCTGTTTTACCCGTGGCTCTTATAAAATTACTGCTAATTTGTTTTCACAAACTATTTAGTGTTTCCAAATAAAAGGAACAACAAACATGAATGACTCTTTTGACATCACAGCATTATCAATAATATAATTGGCATGGAAAAACCTTTATAACTGCAAGACGCATCAGTCAAACTACATAATTTCTTTTGGTCATGGAACAGCTCACCTCATGTAAAATCTACACTGAGAATATTGTCAGATGTGTCATAGGCACTTTAACTTCCACAGACCTGCATCAGTTTTTTGCTCTGGCTCTGGTACTGGTACTGGCTTCTCAGTTTCTTCCACTTTGGCATTTTCTTCACAAGTCACTCCTGGAATCAATGGGAGGTTGACCGGGGGAGTCTTTGACAGTGGTGAATTTCGAAGCTCCATTAAGAATTTACGCTCATAAATAATTCTTGTACCTAAGAATTGTAAAAAGAATTGATTTTAATATTTGACATTTTAAAATATTTGATATAATGCACACTACTGGCTACTGTGTTTATATAAGAGGACAGAGACATGCTTGTGCTAAAACAGTGAAAAATAATTAAGGCAATTTCAAATGATTGCTTATGTCTCTGTACTGTGATATAAACACTCTGGGAGCTGCCACTTGAAAAACAATTTAGAAAGACTCAGCTACACCTCATTTCCCTAAGCTCTACATCTCCCAGCATGTTTATAGAGTGGTTTTCATTAACCCGTGAAACAAAGTGTACTAATTAGAGTGTAATAGTCAGACAATAAAAAACAAAAGAAAAAAAGTTGGATAAAGCATAATACGCTAAGTGTATTTCACAGGTTAATGAAAACTGCTATCACAGTACAGAAACATGCATATGTATTTTATATTGCTTAGTTATGCAAACCCATAATGCAAAAGGCCAGTTGGATTATCTATTAAATGATTTAATAAGGAGTGTTCGGCTTAGGAGGTTGAGATCATATCCACACCACCAACATATTGCAATACATTAGGTCTCTCCTGCTTCCCACAATGAAAAGTAAATATGTACCAATAAATCAATTTAAGCTCAGTAAGACAGACTTCCAATGATCAACAAAAAATGCATAAGGTTATGTTTTTAAAACCAATTTAATATATGAGAATTTCAAAATAAAACAAGATGAGGTTTCTATTATGGCAAACTAAAATTATTTTTAAGCAGCAACAAAAAGAAAGATGAAATTAAGAAATCAAATTTAAAATAACTACTATTTCTGACAAATGACAAATATAATAAAATAGCAAATCAAATGTCAGATGAAAATTGCAAGATTGTTATTTACTTTGAAAAAATGGAAGAAAGTTCTAGAATGATTAAGAATGAATAACTAATGTGTGACTTTGGTTAAGGACCTGAGAAAAAGTTGTTAGCTCAGCAAAATGGATTCATAGCCCAACATGCTGAAACTTGTATTTACATGGATTTGATTTACATATAAGGTATGGTGGTACAACTGCTAGAAATCTGTCTGAACAGCTGATACTACAAGACCACACCAGTAAATCTTCTTGATAATTTATGCAAACCTATGAAATTTTATCTAGCTAATTAGATTTAAGGGAATTATCAATTCTTAGCTCCATGCATACCGGGCTTTATTAAAACAAAATATTGGAGATTTTAATTAGAATTTCAAGGTAATTTTTAATGCTGCTATAACTTCGTGTTGTTAAAGTATTATTAGAGTGATTACAGTAAACCTGTGAAACAAAATCTAATGGTCAAGACTGTTATAGTCAAATCCCAACAAAAGAAAACAACAGAATTACTAACCTCTACTAACCTCTGTTAGACATATTGTTAGGTGTATTGCAATCACTTCAGTGGTATTATAAAACTAAAATCAATAGCAATCTATTTCATTTTAATATTCAGATAAGAATAGTCTACTAGCCAAACAGATTATTAACCCCATGGTATCAAAAAATAGATATTGGAGATGAACAAAAATATTCGTATCCCTAGGTTTAAGCAAAATAATTTTTCCTTCTTTGATAAGAGGAAACTTGCAAATCTGACAAATGCCACCAGATTTTTATGATTTTGAGAGACATGGATTTGCTTATTTTATTTGTAGATTATAAACCAAAAAGCTGCATCAATACCAGATTGAAATTTCTAAGAATGTATACCATTGTACTATATATTCCTAGCCTGTAGATGTATTTTCAACACATTCTGTAAAATTCAATATATAAACTTCAATATATGATACAGTTATATATTTAATAAGTTTGAGATTACCTCATATAAATTCTCATTTAAAATGCACTATATGAAGAGTTAATAGTGACCATGAACTCTTTAGGTGGCAAACTAAAACATTCTTAAGATAATGATGTTATATTGATGAAAGAAGTCATGAATGACAACTTCTGGGTCCAAGATGAAAAAGAATTTAATGAAGATTTTTCTCTTTTTTTTCCTTGTGGAAGGAATTTTTGTACAGAACACTGAATTTTGCAGTTAAAGGATTAATTGTGGAGAACATTTTAGTCTATATTTTAGAGGATTTTCTGTGGAAATGGACCTTAAGAGGTCTTTACTTTACACAAGCTGTTGCACTGGATAAAAGTACACAAGATAATTCTTATCTGGTGTAAAAGGGGAAACAAAATGCTTTGCAGACCAAGCAAGACCAAAATTGAGCAAAACCCAATTTGATTTATCTCCCTGACTTTACAATCAAACTGTGACAAAAAATGCAAAACATAGTTATCGAAATTGTCAGGTACATTACTATATTGTAATCTTTTAGTTAGTGGTGTCTTATAAAACCTTTTAAAGAACAAGTGCTTGTTTTTATTTTTCAATACATTCATCAATCTAAACGCATATTTTTAAACACGAATCTATTTATTCTTGTTCATATATTTATTAGTACATTGCATGATGTCTCTTAAATTCTGATGCCAAACAAAGATCTTTTCAAAAATGTGTATTGTTTGTGTACAATAGGGATGTTTGTTTGATAATTGCAAATTCATGCAAATGTTAATGATGGTGATGAGTTTAGCTAGGATCACGTTGAAACAATGAACCCTCGCCCCCAAAACACGTGCTCACATTGTTTACAATCAGAACCAAAACATTGAGGCCAGCAGGCCAACAAAATAGCAGTTTTCAACCACAAAAATGTCTAAATTACAAATAAACCAGGGTAGATTTGATTAACTAGTCTTGACTCGAGTCTTGGGTTCAAAAAGAAGTGAAATTTTAGGATCTAAATGTGTGAAACAACGGAAATAATTTTGCCTTTCGACAATAACAATGACGTATGTACAAAGATCGTACACATTTGTGGCCATTTGGTCACTCTAACCCTGCATCCAGCACAGCCTAAACGTGTCTTAAATACACCTAAAGCATAAAGTATTCGTGTTGGGTTTGGTTTCAAAGCTGAAGGTGGAAATTAAATATGGAAAGCAGAAGTGATTGTGAGGAAAAGCGTTGCATGGTGGAGTCCCGTGGAAATGCGTAATACAATGACGCATTTGCTTTGAGGGACTTTCAATCCCTTCTTTTCTTTGTTAAAATCAATCTTTAATTAGCTTTAAAGGCTCAGAAAGATCTAAATTTACAAAACGAAAAACCCAAGCCCTTACAAGAAAAATTTGTTAGCAAAATTTGCAAAAAATGCCGAAGTTTTTTCGCTTCAAACGTGAAGTCAAACTGTAAGGATTCGATTTTCGCTTCTTGTACTTGCAAAACAAAACCCAAATGAAAGCTTTAAAGACAGAAAATAAATGATCTTTTTGTTCAAGGATTCTTAAACTCAGCTGGGTTTAACAAAGAAAGGCTTAGAATGATTGCAGTGTGCGAATAAAGACAAAAACAAGTGTGAATACCTCCAGGAGTGGTGGAATAGATGGTTCCTCCAGGAGTTGTGCTGTAATCCATGGGCATTTGCGAGGGATCGTGAACAGGGATTCGTCTGGAAGGAATTGCCCTGGACAGAGGACTCCTTGATGCTGTATCTATACCATTCATGATGTCTGGATTGGTTTTAAAGCGGAGATCTAAGTGTTTTTGTATAGCCTGTGATGGTATAATCACTACAGCCGTGTGATGTTCGCCTTCCAGCAATTGACTCTCTACTGCGCATGTCGCTTAGACCCCTTGCGTCATCCCAAAACACGTGACTTCCGCCTTAAAATAACCCTGACCTACTATTGTTACCAGAGATATTTTCAATTTGGGATCAAATTTCACCAATCTGCCTCTGTTAATACCCTACCGTTCAAATCTTTTGAGAAAATTTGGGCTCCACGATTAGATTTGTCGGTTTCGTGCTGATCATGAGGTGGGGATTTAAGCGCTGCGATTTTATTTTGCTTAGCGCGTGTCACACTCAATTGAATGATATGATTGGACATGACTGCACGTATGACTTGATGACCAATAATATGTGGAGGGGGGGGGGGGGGGGGGGGGGTGGAAAAATGTCTTTCGGTTCATACTATGTTTTTATTGAACCTAGGAGTTTCTCCTTGCTACAGAATGAGTGGATTTTTCGAACTGTTATTTCAAAAAAGGTGTAAAAAAGATTAATCTATACCCAGCTCTCCTAGTGATCCAGAATATTTGATTTTATCAAAGTTGAACCGATGGAAAAAGGACATTTGAATCTTCCGCCGTCTTTTTTGCATTATTTATGTAAGCTGTACTTTACATTAATCTTGAATAAGGCTCTATCAGACACGTAAGCGAAAATGACGAAACGAACCGAAGCGATAGAAGTTGAGCCTTTGTTTTCACCAGGGAGGGGAGGGATAGGAAAATGTTTCGAATTGATGAAACTTAAAACCTAAAATACATTTGAAGGATGCTACAGAACAGAACAGAATGTTTTCGAGCGAATATATCTCAATGTATTGGCAAGGATACAATAGATAGCCGAAACGATAGACGAACTAGCTCTATCTTGACATTCTACGTGTGGAGTCATGATGCATGGTCATTGACTTGGCTTAAAATGAGCACGCTTCAGAAGCACCTTTCGACCCTCAACGTTAAACAAACCAATCAAAAAAATAAATAAAACCAACATGCATTTATAACAGTAAATATCAAAAAAGTTTTAATAATTTGAGCTTAGTTCAGTTGTTTTATTTAAGGACCGTTCATTTTTATCGGGGAGTGGGGGGGGGGGGGGGGGGAATTGGTGGATTTTCGGAATCATATGTTTTTTTTTAAATGACGCTCCTTTAAAGAAAAAAATATTTTGATGAGTGACTCATCTCTTAATTATGTACTTCTGACTTTCACTTTTAAGGGGAATTTTTTAGTTTCACTTTCGGCTCACTCTTACAACAGAAACCGCGATTATCAGTCCTAAACTAATGCCATGGGGGAAAAATAGCGCATGTCTTATTCGTGAAAAATTCGTGACGATCGTGGACGTGTTGTCAATCATGAACAAGCGTAACATCACGGCATTGTTCTACTTTCCTTGGCTTCTCACATCTCGTTAAATCTCTGTTTTTTTATGTCATGATATTTTAACTCTGTTTTGTGCTAATTGGTTTTAATGACACATAAAACGCTCAAATAAATCTATTTTGATAACGAGAGAACTGCATGGCAGGATACTGACATAGTTCACTGGGATTGCGTCATCCCCGCGGTTTAATGCCAGGCAAATAATTTACTTGGCGCCACGAAAACTAGGGGAATTCCCTTTCAAAGAAACAACCCGTCCAAAAGGTAACTTAAAGCCGTTTTGAATTCTCTTCATCGTTTCATCTTAATGTCTCTTCTTTACATCGTGTGGCTTTGCACATTTATTTCTATAGCCGCAAATCAACGCCAGTCATTTTTCACGAAATATATATTCACTATCCGAGTCTGAGTTTGGAACTAGGACGTTTTTAAGCACTCTCGACTACTGCGCATGCTCACGTTGGTCGCAGAGGTCAGGGCTCTGTAGTTGATACACGGGAAACCCAATCCATAATCAATTTTTGTTTTGTTTTTACTTGGGGTTGAACTAGCAATAATAGACCTAATTCGCTTAGGCGTATTTGTTTTCCCAATACAGGTCACGTGTCATTCCTTTGGGACTTTTTCCTTTG
>WUAP02143623.1:0-11852 GCA_015163945.2 Stichodactyla helianthus | reverse complement strand
CCTTACCTTACCTTACCTTACCTTACCTTACCTTACCTTACCTTACCTTACCTTACCTTACCTTACCTTACCTTACCCATCCATCCATCATTTATCTATCCACCAAGTTATCCATCCGTTCAATGATGCCATTGATCCGTCCATTCAGTTTTCCGTTCGCCGCCCGCTGTCCACCTTCAAACACCTCAAATGTTTAGAAACAAAAGAAAGAACAGTTACTAAGTTAGCTAACTGGCTAAGTTCGTCCTCTGATGAATTAAACTGAAATTACAACTGATAATTTTTGAAGAGGGAGAATGCGTAACAGAAGAGAACAACTATATACTCACAATGATATCCGAGTACGTACTAAATTAGACCCATTACGGCAGGGTTGGCAAGGGAAGGCATTAGGGACCGTACGCGGACGTCACGCGGACGCGTTTTTGTTCATGCGTGCGCCGACATCGTCGAGGTTCGCGTTCTTGAAGAAATTTCAGTTCAGGTTCAGTTTCACGTTCTTAAACCTTGACGCGCGCACGCATTAAAAAAGAACATACGCTTGTCGTCCACGTCGTCGATTTTCTAGACTGCTTAAGGTCTCTATTAACCAATGCACAATACCTGTTGGTCGTGGTTCGAAACAGTATTTCAGAGCCATTTGTAAAAATTCTAAGGTTCAAAATTTCACCTTTTCTCTGAATTCTGAAATAAGGTTCACGAAACTTCACAATTTTACTAATATCTATAAGACGAATTTGACTGTAAACTCCTTTTTAAGCCAAAACAAATTTCTCAGACCGTAACTTCACCTCAATATAGAGTGTTCATGTGACGTCATCGCAGCCATGTTGGTGGTATTTAACAAAATATTTCTCATTAGGTCCTTTTGTCTGGACCACCAACATGGCCGCCATGCCGAACACACTCTGTTAAGTGAAGAGCTTATTCGTTATTTTATTATTATTATTATTATTATTATTAATAATAATAATAATTTTGGCCAGGCATAGGTAATGAACAGTCACTAATGATCGACGATAAAACTCGTGCAACTTCTTGAAAAAGGTCTGCTGTCGTCGCCAAAGGATCGGCTTCATTTTCTGTCACCTCCACTTAACGTCTCAACATTAGCTTCATAATAGAATAAGAGTTATATTAACGCAGACCCAGGTCTGTTAGAATATAACGCACTATTGTACTAGAAGTTTATGCCTGGGGGTCAATACAATAGAGGAAGTGGGTTTACTATGAATATGCTTTTAAGCAAATGGTTTCTAAGCTGCATTGAATAAGAACATCAATAAATACTACTAATTCAATGGTTTAAATTGCCTCGATTGAATATCTATAGTGGCCATACATGTATGCTCATGATCAGTTACACGAGCTTGTTGACCAGCACATTTTCCCCACAAACTCTTAGAAAACGTTCAACTTTCTATTTCCTGCCATTTTTCCTGTGTCAAACATTTTGAGCTGAAACTTCACCTTCTTACTAATATAAAGATGCTCTTTTCATTTCTGGATTTCATTTTGACAGTAGTGGTTGATTTAAGAGGGTTGTGGTCACGTGACCTGTTCGTGCAAATAGCCTATTAAGGACGTTCGCGGGCACTGTTTCTGCGCTTTCTTTCTCTGCGCGCGCTCGAGCTCTTTAGAATGCGCGAGGAATGCCTGGACGATTTCTTTATGTAACAAATACGATCAAATTCAAAACTGCGGCCAAATTTTCGAAGTTTGCGGCTTAAAGACCCACTTGCATCCACGGTCCTTTGCGGTCGTTTATTTTTGTTTTGAAATGGTACCATTATTAGAGCACGCTATCTGATTGGTTAGAAAAGATAGCTCGAGGGGTTTTTTTTTCTGTTTTTTTTTCCCCCCGATTTATATTATCAGAGGATGGATATGGATTTTGTGGAACTAGTAATTTGCACAATTCGCTCGGTTTTCTGTATGTTAGAAATTCATCGAAGCGCGCAATGCACCTTGGATGCAAGTGGGCCTTTAATATCTCGGAAACGAAAACGGTGACCCCCAATTTGTTCCTTCTATAAATTCAGTTATTACCAACATCTATAACATACTTTAAAATGAAAAAATTCTCAATGCAGGGGAACGAATGGCACGTAATTTACGAAGAAAATCCACCTCTACATTGATTTGAATTCCATACAATTTATTGCACTGCGTGAGTAAAAAGCCTCATAAATGCTTTGTACTTGCTTCTTCAAACATTATTTTGTGTCAGAAATGTGAAGGTTAATACTGTTCATGTTCCGTTAGCTTTTTGTTGCATTTAGTTTATTTTCAACATTTTTTCTCGATGTTTATGCCGATGCGTTATTTTTCACTAAAGCGCGCTTATATTCTTCTGAAGGCATATTTTGATGGCACATAGCAAAGAAATGAATACGGTGACGGCCATTTTTTATTCCATTTTTGGAACAAGTATATAATGTAGTATATTCAGGGGAAAAAAGCAAGGAATTCTTAATGCAACTTCATTTGCCTGCAAACGTCCTTAAGTGAGAGAAAAACATCTTTCTCGAGGGAAAGAGGTAAAGACAGAGAAAGAGATTCAAGGCAGAAAAAGAGGGGGGAAAAGATGAAGGAGGAGAAAGAAAGAAAGAAAGAAAGAAAGAAAGCAAGAGGCAGGAAATTAAGTAAACGCGATATCCTATCCTTTTAAAAAAACCTAAATAATACTTTAGTTGCTTACACAGTAGTAATATCCCGCCAAAAATAAGTAAAACACAACTCTTTAAAATAAATTAACTTCCGTTAGAGCTTGTTTGGAAAGCGGTGATTTCTAAGGATCACGCCTTTTAATATCAAACAGTCATTAACAGGACGAGTCCTTATTGACATATTAGTGATTTTGTCCTCGTATATTAATTATATTTGCCAATTTCTGGTGCGATTGGAAATGCGTGGGAAATCTTTTGATAAACAAATTGAAAATTCATCAATGGTAAAGTAACGGTAATAAAATAGTCTAATGTGTTTTTTAAGTCCACAGTGTAAGGTTCTTATATATTAACTATGAATCACGGTTGGAATGCTGAATAACTTTCATCATTCGTAACTGAAAACAAAAGGAATGAGAAAGAATTAGAAGATTTTAGGAAAGGTAGTTTTTCTAGACGTTCAAAACGCTGTGTGTTGTTCTTGCCTTTATATTAAAAACCCCTGCTATTAATAACAATTAGCTTTTCAAGTGCAGATGCGGGTTTTTTGAAGTAAAAAATCAATATTTAGAGCGTATCAAACAGGTGCGCGTGCAGCCCGTTGTTCCCTACTAGCAGAGGTTACCCGTGGACGAATCCTGGCGAGAATTCGTCTACGGAAGCCTCTGCTAGCAGGGAAAGCCGGTTGGGAGTGCTAGTCACTAATTATTAATATTTTTCTTGCGAAAGAAAAACACACAAATACATGCACACACACAATATCCAGCCACACTCCACAACGTTTTTCTATGGTTTAGAAATTTCATGATATACATGCTATCCATAAAGCAGTATTTCTCATTGAATGAGGAATACTGCTTTCTGTTCATGTGCTAAAGTCATAACAAGCAGCCTTCAAAAGAGCATGCTAACATTAGTAGATAAATCAAATTTCAGGGTCTTAGCACAAATACCTGACAAGTTACAGCGATTTAAATTTAGAAGGATTTGTATGTAATACACAGCTAAGGCCCAACCAGCCTCGTTTTCATATTTTTAGCACATTTTAAATGCTTATAACTCTGCAAGGATTTACCATTATTCTTTGAAACTGTGCGCATTTACTAATTCGCTGATGCTCTTTCATATATGAAGTCAAAATTTTTTCAAAATATTTTAAGCTTAGTGATTAATGCAAATTAGTGGTGTCTTTATGGATAGCGTTTATTAATAAACTACCCACAAGAAGACCAATTTGTCAGAGTTGCGACCGAGGAAGATTCTTGTTAATAATGAGTCGTCTAGTTGCAAGTGTGGCTGAGTTAAAGGAGAGAAGGAGTGGAGTAGATTGGGATGGAAAAGGGTGGGTTGTCCGCCTACTTGGAAAGCATTTACCTTTTATATAATTTATATTTAAGAATAAACTTCATAAAACGTGAATTATGGCGTCTAGTAAAAGCAGTAGACAACTCGATCGCATCGAACTGACGTTTATTTTGACTCCCCTAATAATGACTCTGACTTACAAAGTCGATTTTATAACAGCTTTTATAGATAGACAAACGTATTACGTAGAAAAGAAAGGAAAAGAAAAGAGTAAACGAAAGAAAGAAAAGGAAAGAAAGGAGAAAGAAAGGAATGAAAAAAGGAATATTTAAAAAATGAAAAAAAAAAAAAAAAAAAACCCAACCCCGAATGGAAGAGAGAGAAACAGAAAAAGAGAGATAAACAAGAGGAAAAAAAGAGAAAAAGAACTTGATAAATAAAAGAAACAATGTAAAACATGTACAAGTTAAAGTCACCGGATCAATAAAAGACAAAACGTAATATATGCCATATTAGGTTTACTATATGTTTTTCTGAGGTGTACGTTTTAGAAATTGATTAATCTTGCGGTTTTATTTGTTTTACTGGCTACTGGAACATCAAAAGAGCTCCAAAGTAATCATTTCTACTATCCCTAAGATTGTAATTAGTGCGAGCCTTCGAGTGATAGCACTTAATCCATCAAATAGTTATCAGTCTAATAGAGGTTAGCAGACACTAATTCCATTATTTTCCTTTGTGTTTATTTGTCTATTCGACTTTTAGTTTCTGTTTTGCGGGTTAAGTGCCATCACTCTAAATAACTAATGAGAACTAGATTCTAGCAGGTTTTCTTTTTGGCGTCTTTTCGTCGAGAATAAAGCAAACTTACTGAGACAAAATAATGGCTCTTGTTATTAAATACACTGCGGGAAAAAATGTTGGAAAATAATTAAAGGTAGACTGTTCAAGAGGTTCTTCGTCACAGCTTCTTCTTCTTCTTCTTCTTCTTCTTCTTCTTCTTCTTCTTCTTCTTCTGATGTGGATGTCAAATCTCAAAAGCTAAATTCAAACATCGGTGACGTCACGCTTTAGTACTCTATAAAGATTTCGTCATTCCTATAAAAAAAGCACTATTGGTTCGTTCCTGTTTAATTTTTCCCCTACTCTTTTTTCGTACTTTCTTTCTCTCTTTCTGTTTTTTTTTCCCTTTCCTTTTTGTTTATTCTTTCGTTCGTTCGTTCTTTTTCTTTAAGTACTTTTACTAAGACGGATACTCCAACAGAAACTAATATTACACATGTACACCCATTATTAAAGAAAAATCGTAAAAGCTGTTTTATAATTTATTCGAAAACACTACAAGTCAAAAATTCTACTGAAAAACAGAATGGAAAAAAATCACACGAAAAAGAAAAGAAATTTAATTCACATTCAAATTAGTAATCTGCCTTCCGAGCTATATAACATAAGAGTTGCTAAGTGACGAAGAATCGCTCATAATAAATTAACATTCCAGTTAATTATTTTTTTATTCTTGTATACACTATAAATCAAGAAACTTTTAGGATTAAAGTGAATGGCATGAATTCTCACTACATTGAATTTCAATTTTTGATTTCAAACTTTTTGTGCTCTCACTCTGAAAGCAAAAACGAAATAATTTTTTTAACATGAGTAGAAAAATACATGCCCAGAAAAACGCCAGGTGTTGCCGGGCTTGGAAAAATCAATTCCTGAATCAGTGTCTTGTGTCAACCACAGCCACAGCGTTTGACTGTTGACTTAAAAGATGAAGTTTACCGTACTAGTCTAAAGTCGAATTTTCTCTCCTTTGTGGATAAAAGATGACAAAATGGCACAGCTTGCCTGACAAGTGATCTTTGAGGAGACTGTTGCATCCGGCAAAAAAAAGTCAACAAAAATCAACAGGATTTTGCGGATTATCCTCGTATTAATCTATATCTTGGGACAATGAACGTTCAGTATTTAATCACAAATACAAATTCAAAGTTTGAATAATTTACCTCAAAGGAAAGTTCAAGAGCAATAAACTTTGTGAATAAGGAAAATCGTTGTCTTGATTCGGATAAGATAATGTTCGCTAAGCACGAAGATGGAATTTAAAAAGCCTTTTCCAGCTAATATGATCCTTTTAAGAGCTTTCAATCTTCGGGAGAAAGTTATCAATAAAAATATGTTCAGTTAAATGGCCCTTTTAGCAATAGCTCGTATATCCAGTAAGAAGCTGTCATACTCTTATTCCTTGCGAACGACACGAAGAAATCCCCATCAATGATCTTAAGAATTAAGAATTAAGGATTAAGAATTAAGGATTAAGGTATTATTTTTGTAAAATGATATTTTATGTGGAAAAAAATTGTATCGATGCTTTACGCATCGAGCACTTTTTTATCAGCAAAGACACCTCTATTTCTATTATATATATATATATATATATATATGAATAGGAGATAAAAGATTACAACTCAACTCGAACAGCAGACTTTATATATATATACACACATATATATATATACATATATATACATATATATGATTCTCTAAACACGTATATATATATATATATAAAGTGGGCGCGCGTTTTCTTTTAGGAAAATTTGATTTAAAAATTATCTATTCGCCATCGTGCGATAAGGTCTGTAACAAGGTCATTAAATTAGGTAACAAAAAATAAAAATATATCTTTTTAATTTCCTAAACCAAAACGACGCGTTTTGGACGTGGAATCGTTAAAAAGGAAATAATTTACGGTTTTGTATTTAATTAATGGTAAAAAAAAAAAAAAAAGTCATGGAGTGTCCTTTTGAAAGGCGAGTATTTTAGTGTAATTATGCAACAGAATGATTCAAACGATTTTTTCCCCCTTCCTTCTTCTTTTTCTTCTTCCTCTTCTTTTTATCGCATCCTGCCACTCGGATCATGACGGATTAACTATTGGTGATGATATCTTTATCTGCTTGGAGTGTTTCCTTGGATATTTTTTGATTTTGGAGATTAGAGGATTGCGGACAATGTCTTTGGTCGATGAAACCAAAAATTAAAAAGAAATAAATGAATAAATAGAATAGAATATAGTAGATTAAAAATAAATTTTAAAAAAATTAATGAACCGAAAGATATTCAAAATAAAATTTAAAAATTAAGGAGAATGTGAAATGTAAAACAGGATTAAAATCGAAAGAAATCAGCGGCAGCTAGCCGTGGGCCAAAAAGAGTGTTTACATATATTCTCTTCCACTAGCTTTTTCTCTCTTTTAAGGGGTTAAAAAATAATTCGACCCAAGGGCCATGGCGCTTTGAATTCAATATTCACCCACGCCACTTAACTTGCAAGCTTGGATGCTTTGAATTACATGCTGATTTTGTGTTTTTGCTTGAAGTCGTGAACAAAAACAACAAATCTAACAGAAGAAAATCCGATTACGAGGATGATTACTTAGTATACTAATAAGGATACTAAGCCGCGGTTTTAACTGTGACTTTTAAGATTTTGGCGATGCCGGCCGAATATAGCGCGTGCTCATAAATACCCTGCGAGCAGAGTCCCCTTTTACCTCCTCCACTGGCGAGGAGGAGGTAAAAGGGGACTCTGCTCGCAGGGTAGCTCATAAATCAAGGTTACATAACTTCCATTCGATACCAGCTAGATGTGAAATGCATTCTTCGAGAGATTCATTTTATGCGCTACTGAAAATAATATTTGGTTGAAATAATATAACCTTATCACAAGCGACTTCCAGATTTTGTTTTTGTTTCGTATTTTTCAGTAGACATATCACATCGTAGACATCATGCTGTTCTGGTCAGTCCGCATGCAGCGCCATAATTTGCAAGTGCATCCGAGCAAACATTTATAGAATATCTTGATGTTTCACGATGTTTCAGTGAAATATCATAATAGCCCTTCTGTCTTATGATTGGGTAAAGGTTAGTTCAGGACTGACAATGAACACTGGCTGCAGCACTAGCTGATTGTCCAAATCTTAATCATTGTTTTTGAAGGCAAATTTGTTTTCACCTAATGCTTATCATTTTTTATCTTTTGTCTGACATATTCTTTGCAGAGTTTCTAAAGATTCGACAAAGCTGATGAATACAATAATTATTTTCAGTTCTGGTAAAAACTCGACTTGTTTGCTTTATTTATTTATTTATTTATTTATTTATTTATTTATTTATTTATTTATTATTATTATTTTTTTTTTTTCTGACAAATACATCATGTTGATGTTCAAGAACCAATGGTCTAGTAATTAATGTCGCGCTATGTTCATTCGACTAGGACAGGGTGACAAAAGATAATGATATTTCGGTAATCCGGCCAAGAACAAACCCGCTTCCTTGTTTTTCTCATCAACAAAGTTTTCTGTCTTTCTTGTTGAAAATTACGATTTGGTTAGTAGTGAGTCGCGAGCGTCTTTTTCTTCCTGCCACAAGCGACTTATTGTCCGCGAACAAACAAGAGATAAATGTCTACTTTGTTCCATAGCTGTTGCAGGAATTCCATTCTATTTCCAGAGTAAATTGAGCCTGCTATATCACTGAACATGATCTTGATAAAGAATCGGGTTTGTTATTAAGCACAAGTATGATTTTATTAGATAGAGTTTCACTAACGGACTTTCATTTACATTTTGATTACAATGAGAGGGAACTCTCTTGTGTTTACAGTTTAGCTGTTCTTCTTCAGTCGGTTTACCGTCCATAAACCCAATGCTCAGTTGTTTGCAGAGTAATGTCAATAATCCTCGAGCTCACGGTTTCAAATAAAGATTTTCTCTTGCCTGTCTATAGATAAGTGGATGAGTGTTCTTCTGGCTTGAATTCGATGCAAATTTTTGTGATGCGATTATAAAGCAGTCTTGCAAATGTTCTTCTCATGTCTTTGTCACGGAAGGAGTACACAAATGCGTTCACAGCGCTGTTGCCATAGTGCATCCATTTCGTGAAGGCAATCAATCTAGTGATATCATTTGTAGAACTCGGCCAACACCCGGGATAACAGAAAACTCCTATTAATAAAACAATGTAAAAAGGAAGCCAAGATACAAAGAACAGCCCAGTGATGATCGAAACAGTCACTGCCACTTTGCGCTCTTTCTTGATGAGATGCTTTTTTGAGGATTTTCGGTTTTGCCGCTCTAGCATACTCTCGTCAACACCTGGTTCTCTTATAATCAAAGCCTTGGCAATCTTAAAAATACCACAATACATTGAGCCAATGATAAATAGAGGTCCCAGAAAACCGATGACTAAGACCCCTGGTACGTAGAAATGGATCAGATTGTTTGGGATCGCAAAGTTGCGCAGTGTTGAAATGATGGCGGCCAGAATCCAAGCGAAAACAATCGTTATCTTATAATAGCGGCTAGACAGGGAAGGATACAAAAAAGGCTTCGAAATGGCCACGAATCGTTCAATGCTTATGGCAGTAAGGTGAAACACTGATGTCAGACCACTGAATATATCAAACGTTATAAAGAATTCGTAGAAAAAGTCCCCTTTCGAGAGGCCGAGTAGCTGGACTATTATCCAACAAGGCAGTGACACTATCCCGACCAGGAAATCCGAGATCGCCAGATTCACGAGGAATATGTTGGCTTTGGTCTGTAGGCGAGTGTTAGAACGGTAGGCAAGGACGATCAGGATATTCCCAACGACTATCACCACCGCTAAGGATAGACAAAATATCAGGAAGGCGACGGTGTCTGTTTTATGTGAATCTGGAAGAGCGGGATTGGCAGTGGATCTTGTTGAATTTGTACTGCAGTTCCATGATGTATTCGGCAGGCGTACAGCAGTACAAACAGTATCATTGGTAGCAGGTGTAGTCATGTTCAATCTAGTTTGATATAGTGATATTTAATGAAGAGTGGAATTGGTAAAGTCAACTCTAATACTCACAAAGTAACGCCAGAAGAACGTGTCGTTTAACAGCTTTTCCTAGATTTCGCACGGTTAAGGACATCAAAGAAGTAAACCTCTCAGAACTAGCTTATCGACAACTTACACAAGAATGGCGAAACCTGTCGAATTTATCTTGAAGAGTTTAAAAGTGTTCCACCGTCAGAGCTTAGAAACGCACGCCTGTCTTTAAGCGTTAAGGGCCCCTTAAATTCGCTGGAATATCTATGTAGGAGAAGTGATGGCCACAGGAGTCTGTTCGAAAGGATACTTTCCAAAGAGTGCTTCCTTTCTAGATACTCAAGTTAATAGATTCATATTGAAGCCTTTACGTGCGCCCTTTCCGGTAGGCCTAATACATGTCATAACTGATCGCCCTTTAATGTTGAAGTGATAGAAAAACTAGCAAACAGGAGATTCGTCCCAGCATGCTTTATGCGGACGTGCTGGGCCTAATGAATGGAATAAAAGAATATCGATCAAGAGTGAGATAATTACAAGGATGCGAAAAAGTTATTCACTGAGAATGAATGGAACGAGTAAAAGATGTAAAGATTGAAAAGTCAAAAGATGACTCACATGGCGTACTTCACGGAGTTTAATCTAGAATAAAAAGAAGAGTGCAAAGATTGAAGTCAGCGTAACTTGTCAATGTACTTAAAATACACCGCTTTTAACTCCTCAACAAAATAAGCCTTAATTTCAAGAATTCCTTTATAAGCTGTGTAGATAACTAGCTAAAAATACCATAATGATAGCCTTACCGCTAGTTTTAATATTACTCAAACATGTTCAAGCCGTTTCGTACTATTAGCGTTTAATAGGAACAAAATGCTGTAAACTACCGGATTAGAAAATACTTTTAATTTTGGGCTTGTTTAGCTTCTTCCGCAAAATAACGATGACATAATGAAATCCTTTTTATTGAATAAATAACTTTCAACGTTAGGAAATGTCGTATTGTTCTGTTTGTTTGCAGAGTTGTCGATAAGAATGAATGCCGTTATAACATTTTTATTCGAAGTTTCTTCTGTGAGAATGGAGGACCGCTCGAAAAGATGTTACACTAATCCTTACTATACCTAACACAGTTTGGAAACAGCTATCGCTGCGCTTCAGCAAGTGACGGATCATAGTACATCCTCTAGTGGTAGTGGGGGGGAGGTCGGAGGATGTGACACCATTAACTGAATTAACTGATGCCCAGAGGCACTATGAAACGTATGTGATCTCCCCTCACTTTCGAACAATTTATTGACAAATGTATGTGATCCCCTTATTCTGTTTTTGTTTTGTTTTGTTTTTGTTTTTCTTACTTGAGTCCCCTCACGGTCGTTGCAAAATCTTGTCAACCCCCTAAATCCTCCGAACCCCCCAGCCTCTCTTGCATTTTAGTAAACAGGCCGGGACAACCGAAATTTATATCAGTAACGATTTTTTTATCAAAGTTTCTTTTAATCGAATTGAATAAATCTCTGGTAACGAAATTTAGCCTTTATTACTCAGTGGCATGCCGCTGGCAATAACACACATGCTGCAGTAGAAAACATAAAGAAAAGCGAAAACCCTCTTAAAGGACAAAGACAGATATATATATATATAGAGGAAGCCTTTTGTAGATTAGACATCCAGGGAATAATTAATTATGAGTAAACTCAAACTTCTAAGAGAGAGCGCGGATTTCGTATGAGTGGAGAAACGATGGCCATTTGGCCATTTGGCCTTCATCAGCAAAACTATATATATATATATATATATATATATATATATATTAGTGTAGTTTGGTAGCAAACCTTCTTTGATACATGTGGAATTAAAGGCGACCGAATAATTCAAATCGATGATTTTCTTTTCAATTTTCATTTTTCGTTTTCATTTTGCCTGTCTCTTTGTGATGATTACACAAAAAAAGACATACGAAGACTAGAGAAAATTGAAAAGAAAATCATCGATTTGAATTATTCAGTCACC
>WUAP02143612.1:0-11852 GCA_015163945.2 Stichodactyla helianthus | reverse complement strand
AAATTAAGTAGAAAATGAGAACATACCTAGACGTTTTTTAAGCCATCTAAAAAACGCGCAGCAAGTGTTTTATCAAAAATCAAAAACCCTCAGCTACGCCTCGGGGTTTTTATATTTAATAAAACACTGCTGCTCGTTTTTTAAATACTACTTAAAACATGCTATTGATTTTAGCTAAAATTTATTTGTGAACAGCCATGAAAACTAAAGTCCCAATACTAGATAGTAACCACATCTTCCAATACAAGGATCTTCCACACTTAGTACCAATGAACGGAGTCAAGACAGCCAACCAAAACAAGAAGTAGGGTGCCGTTCTGTACCATGGCAAGCGTTTCCGACGTGGTACTCCTGGGAAACTACCTCTATTGTCTTTGTAGAATCTTTCCAATATTCTGTAACAAAAGAAAAAAATGTGTTTGAAGGAAGAACAATGATGATAAATTTTGAAGGTAATAACTAATTTCAATTAGACCCAAAGAACAGCTGAATGAGTTATTTGATTTGTATTGCCCATGAAGATGAGAGGTCTAATTGCTTTAGTATAAACAAACTAGCCAGACAGTGATAGAAAATAAAACCTCAAAACCTTGTTCAAAATGCATGGTAAATGGCATTGTTTTGAACTGCTTTTTGCTACTAGTGGGCTATCACTAATAGACCTGTAATAGCATAGCCAATCAGAATGCAGGATTTGTGATAGTCAACTTGTTTTATAAGTAAGAGTTAAATACCGAGAATGGAGGCTATAAGCCATGTATACATCCCGAGGACCACAGGCCCAAGGGATACATGGCTTATAGCTGAACATTCGAGGTATGGTATGTGTCTTATTTCATACTTGATTAGGTTTTCACAACACAGCAATTCTCAAGAGAAAACAGTGCAATAATACTTACATATTCATTTACATTAATTGTCTTTTTCAGCAATAAGAGCATGTGTAGATGATAATTATGTCATAGTGAATGCTTTGACTCATCCCACACGGAGGAGGGATGCATAGAGATCACCTGATGACTCTTGGGCTTGCAAACGTTTGAGCAGGGAGGGCAGGGTTGGCTATAAGCCAAGTTCCTCACCAATAGACAGTTAAATGAGTGGTCTTTTGCTGGGACATGCTTCGCAATCCTGCTTTGGATACATTGTATTTGTAATGAACTACTCATTACAAATTCAACGGTTCTATCTAATTATAGCCCCAGGTCTATAACTAGATATAGCCCTCATTAATGTATTCATTGGGATATATCAGACATACATCCCGATTAATAACAAAGAAAACCATGTCAAGTATGAAATGATGATTAGTACCCTATCAACCAGTTGGCTGACAGATGGCCATTTGGTGGCAGTTTATCAGTAAATTGTCCATGGTTATTGACTGTTTATTGTCTTGTTTGTCAGTAACGTTTCAGTGGATTCTCAATGTGATATTTGATTGTTTGTCAGTGACAGGTTGATGGGGTGCTATTCTTTAATAGCACATTCGACCCACAGCCTCATGGCCTATTGACCTGTATTCCATTCACCCTCAAGGTCTAATTGTTATCAATTATTACTGATATTACTAATATTGAAATAAAACAAAATCTTACTTATCCTTCTCTACAAAGCAGTTGTGCAACCATTGCTTTCTTTTTTCTGAATCCTAACAAAAATTAAAAATTAGGCAAGGTAACTGAACTTCTCCACATGAAAGAAGAGGAGGACTGATCCTAATGTCCTATCTCAGATTTGCATAGCATAGGACTTCAAAATGTGCATGAAGATGATCACATAATGAGGTCATAATGCAGAGTATAGACGAGGAAAATAAACGAGCAAAAAAGAAAATTTTCCAATCAATTGAAGCAACAGAAGTTCAGCTCATAAGGCCATTTCATAGATGTACCCAACCAACCAACTTCTTCAATTATAATGTTGCCATATATTTATGACTAGTACTGCATATAGGGAAGGATTTGGTGATGTGTGCTGTTAATGTGCCACCTCTCACCCCTGTGGTCTTGGGTTCAATACCCAAACTTCTCTCCCCTCCACAAAAAAACTATTTCTTAATTCCAATTTGATCTAGTGTAGGAAGCTGAGTCTGAGTATGGTTACAGTAGAGTAAGATTTTTCTTGGTATCTGAGTCATATCATTCCATCATAGCTAAGAACTATGGTTCAGTGTATTTATTCTTTACCTTAGGAATATCTTTGGGTTCATACCGATGACAGTAAACATGAATCTGTTGGTTTATCGACTGCAGAAAATCTAGCAATAAAAAACATTAATGTATCAGTACATGTTATAAATGTCCTAGTACAATTACGGCGACTTTCGTTGTATCGCGCGGAATGATTTGGCAAAACTTTGATCGGTTTGGGTTTTTCTTAGCTGTCAATCATCACTTGGGGGTGGGAGTTATTCAAATCAACCAATGATTTTCACGGATTTGCATAACTCCCGCCCCCAAGTGATGATTGATGGCTAAGAAAAACCCAAACCTATCAAAGTTTCCGCGCGATACAACGAAAGTCACAGTAAAATAGAAACTTTACAGATTTCATGTGTGAATGATATTCGAAGAAATTGACATTTCGGCTACACTGTGGTAGCCTTCATCAGCTTTCTTTCTGCTGTGGCTAATCATGCATACAACTACCCTAATCACTCCATCGACTTTGACAACATACAAGTTCTTGCTAAGACCAACTCATATTTTCCATGACTGATCAAAGAAGCCATTGAAATCTACAAATGACCACACAATGTCAACAGAGAGGATAACTACAAACTAAGTACGACCTGGACAAGACTCATCAAAGACATCGGACACTCTTCTATCCATCACCATGACGACAGAGATCACTAGAACAATAGACTGATGCTCATACTTATACCTGCATGCTTCCTGATTTTTTCATTATTCTGATGAAGGCTACCACAGTGTGGCCGAAACGTCAATTTCTTCGAATATCATTCTCACGTGTGAAATCCATAAAGTTTCTATTTTAATTATGAATATGATATGTGAAAGCCTCAATTAAAAGTACAATGTTTTGAGATTATTTATAGAAACTTGATTTTCTAAAAAGGCCAGTTCTTATTTTTATCTCTTACCTGGCATACTTTTAGCTGGTAACCGAGGTAAAACATTCTCTTTAATGCCTTTATAAGCAATGGTCAAATCATACACAGCATCTATGTAGTCTTCAAGCTGATCTATACTGACCTGATAACATAAAACTCATGCTTAATAAGTAGATATTTATTATATATTTACTGGATTATGGAGTCCATCCATCATTACATTTTGCTCAGCTGTTCCTGTACATTTCTTTCTTTCCTTATTTTTGTTTAGCTAAACTTACTTCTGTAGCCTTGGTTCTTGGTGTTAAGACATGTTGTAGCTCCTTTAAGCCTAGTTAATCATAAACACAAAATTGGTAAACATGAAAAAAATTAACTATTTAAAACATTCAAAAATTATTGCCAAAGCCTGTATTATATACCTTGTTGTCTGGCAAATTCTTTACTTTTTTCTATAACTTCTGGTTTTTGAACATTGTACCTTGTGCCTTCTGGAAATATCACTAACCACAGCTGAAAATTACAAAATGAAGAAGTTATGACAATGTGTGACTTAAAATAGCATGAAAAATAACCAATTTTAAAAGAGTTTAAAAACAGTTTTACTTACTGGAGTTTTGTGTTTTTTGAAATGAGCTAATTTCCTAAAATACAAGAATACAAAAGATTAATTCAAATTTATAGGAAAGAGCAAAACTGTACATGGATTGTGTGTATGTACAGTAATGAATCAATTATTTGAAATCCCCTCTCCTCTTCACATGCATTACTGGGACATTAACTTTTCCAAGGCAAGTGAAAGCATCTGTCTACTGGGAGGATTTAAGGGGTGAACTCCCCTGGCCCCAAGAAAAAGTATAATAATGAAAGTTGTCAGCCTTGTCTGAATTGACAGAGCATGGAAATGGTGCAAAAGTGCAACAGCTGCTCAGTGTTCCACCATTCATTCCCTGATTGATGACAGGATACTGTGAAAAGAAACCATTTATCTCTGTCTACCAAGAAACTTAATACTGGTAAACAAATGACTGATGTATTATTTGAACTAATAGTTTCATTTTAATCCAAAAAATAAATCAAATCATTAAATCTTTTACTTTAGTACATTTATATTACCTTTCCAATTGAATCTGGTCTTCATTCTTTCCTCTCTTCACATAAATACATCCATGCTGATATAACCAATGTATAATGTCAAAAGACATTGAAATACAAGAACAAAAGTGCTATAGTGCTGTGGTATAGCCATTATAATGTTATGTGTATCTTTTTACCACAACTGTTAAGAATTTTGCTTTCTGATTGGTTAATTGGCCATGGGAAACAATAGTACATACCATTGTTGATTGCATGATTGCTCACACATAGCACACACTTCAATGAAATTTCCTTGTTCTCACAGCATTTCTAACAGTCTGTTTTGCTTTCTTGTTGTAAAAAATCAAATTAACAATGGTTTCATGTGGTGTCCTCTTATTTCCCATGGTTAGCACCATCACATTGTCAAGTGTATCCACTCATTTTGTTAAATATACCTGAGAAAAATAAAATCCATAGAGTGGCAAATATCGCAGACCATTTTTTAACACATATCGTATACTGCCTAATGATCCCTGCCGTATTGCTAGGAGATCTGCAACTATCCAGTCAACTGTAACAAACAACAACATTAATAAACTGTTCCCCTAATGCTTGCTTTGCATTTTGGGAGTTGTAGTCATGAATTTGCTGGTAATTACCTCTCACTAAAAAACTTCTAAATATTTCATTCTGATCTCTATTATATTTATTTGACAGATTGCTATTATCAGTTACCAGTGAAAAATAAACTATGTGATGACAACTCCCATGATGCAAAGCATTTAAATCTGTGATGTAATAAGTGGAATGGTCCATTGATTATGAGGACTGTCTTTATCAACATTTTATTTTCATTCATTCATCCATTGCTCTTCATACCTGTACATTGGTGGTTACATATCAATAAAATGTTCTCTTTCTTGTTCCATGGAATTTGATCTCCGTACAAGATAACCTAAAGTGTAAGAAATATAGTGTATTTACCTACTGGCATGACACACCAACCAGTACACACCTCCAACACGCCCCTTAGTCACTTACTCCTCGGCTCACTCTTTCTACAAATCACTTAATTTAAACCATCGTTTTCTTTTCACCTCAGCTCCAGTATACGTCTCAAAGAAGAAGCATATTAATGACTGGTACATATCATAGAATATCTCGTCTCCACGTTCGTAAACTCTTCGAGGGAATATTGCAGACACAAGACGCCATGCCATCCACATGACCAGGTATTGTGGAGCTACTCCCAACATGATGGTTTCTGGTATAACAAACCGCAATGAATGCATATGGCACAGTGCAGTCAACATCTTTGAAAGATTTTCACGTAATACTAGCTCTTTATAGACACACAGAAATAATCTTTTCCCTCCACAATTATTCCTGTCTGAACCAGAAACGTGCTTTGGTGCAGTGAGGAATGGGCTTTCTGTGGTAAATGAGGGAAGGGAGAGACTGAGAGTATTTTGACACAGGGAGCCCAGAAAGTTCCTAAAATATTATCCACTTTCACGTCATGACGTAACCATCGTTAACTACCCTCACCTCCCCTCTTGGCCAGTGATTGGTAGTTCAAAACGAGGCAGGCTCTAGCGCGCTTTATTTTTTTACTTCGAACAGAAAATAGCAATGGTTGAGTACACTGACTTTATACGAATTTTATACCTGACAATATCCTATTCTGGTTAGGAACTAACGGCTCTAGGAGGAAGTAAGACTGCTGAGGTACATTCAGACTATTTTGAGCGACTCTTGAGTATATTATTGGACAAAATAAGCACTTTTTTCGTTAGAATATTTCTTGTTATTCAACAAACTTGCATCATGTATGTCACACATAATAATGAATTGGACTTATTTGAATTGTATAGACACAAAAAAAATGGCTATGAGAGTTAAACATTTCCAAGCGATATTTCTTTCAGTGGTTAAAGACTTGCCTTGTCGGAATGGGGAATATTTCACACTTTTTTTGGGTATTTTTGTGGAAAATTTCCGCAATACATTTTTGTTGGCCAACTTACTTTCAGTGTTACAAAATATACTAGTAGACAGAATATACTTGTGTTCGGTTTGTATTAACATTTGCTCTCTCTCTTTTTCCTGCAGGCATGGAAGATTTAAAAAGCAGTAGAAATGAAAAAGACGATGGCGATGATAATGAAGATGATGATGATGATGATGGTGATGATGATGATGATGAAATCATTATCATAGAAAATCCTAATCCAAAACCAAAGCCTCCAGTGATAGTGCTGTGTGATTCAGATGATGATGATGAAGAACAAGAACAGGAGGAAAAAGGAGTCATATCCCCTGAGGAAAGTATAGACAATACTGTTGTTGTAGATATAATATTAGACGCAGATGATGTGGATAATCATATATTGTCAAATAACACATCAAGTCCTATCACTCGGCCAGTGCAATCAAATATCATTGATCCTTTACCAGATTATATTCCACTAGAGATGTCAAACTCTGATGATAGTAGCACATTGTCAAAAAGTATGACAAATGATAACTCCAGTAAAGGCAAAGGACTGATAAGAGACTGGTATAAAAAGTATAAAACAAAAAGTTCTGGATCCTCATCACAAAAATCAACGTACACATGTCCTGAGGTAACTATAAAATTTCTGTTTTATGTTATTGTTGTATTTTATGTTTATGTTCTGTATTTACTGTGGTTCTACAATATCCCCTTGAGTTCCTTAACCAGTCAAATTAAACAATATAATTTGAGTTTATATTCTTGATCCCAACCTGTTTAAAATTCATGACAAAAACATGTTATATCATAAAATCAGACTTCAGAGTCTCTCCCACCTACTAAAGTAAGTTATTCAGTACTGTATATTGTGACATATATTGACAAATGTATTATTGGTGTTTCAGTGTAGAGCTGAGCTGTCCTCTGTCAAGATGTTGGACAAACACATCCAGTCTAGACATCCAGGAAGTGTTCACAGACATCAACAAAACACAAGTCCTGAACATAGAAATAATTCTTGCAGCCAACGTGCTATTGGAACTGCATTACAACAGCGTTTAAAACTCAATCCTTTAAGAAGTTCCATTTCCAATGATAGCATGTCAACTTGTACTTTGGATGCTGTCTCAAATAAATTAAATAAAGATTCTCAAGAAACCTGCAAACTTGTGGCTTTGCCACCATTACATAATAAAGGAACTGTAAATCAAGATGTCAAATCAAGACCTGATACAAATAAGAACTTCCAACCATCTAATGTGGTCAGTGGAAGAGAAAAGAACAATTGTGCTTCAGTCAGTACCTCAAATACAATTAATACAAATTCTCAAGGAACCTGCAAAATAGCCACTTTACCACCTTTGATTAACAGAAGAACTTTAAATCAAGATATCAAGTCAATAACCAGCAATGACAGTAATAACAGGAACTGCCGACCACTTACTGTAGTTATCTACTCTCCTAACAGTGAAAGAGGAGAAAACAGTAGATATGTTCTAATTAGTCCACAAACAACTGAGAAAAAGAACATGAAAAAAGATGAAATAGCAATAAACAATGCTGATTATCTGAACAAGAAAAATGATGTTATAGAAATACTGGATTCACCATGCCGAGATCCTGCTGCTGTTAATGCGATCAATAACATAAAAAGAACCAAGACCAAGACATCTTGTAAAGCTTCTCGTAAAAGAGTGAGTTGGTTATATACCTTTTATTAACTAAGCATGAGGGCCATACTGTAAGTTATGGAACTAGTTTTTTCCACTGCCTCATGGCCCTAGCATGCAGCATGCAGGCCATAAAATAGTGGGGGGGAAAACAAGGTTCCATATCTTATTTACGGACTGAGCAAGCAAGGTTAATAAGATGTTTATTACATGTCAATTAAGGCAAATACAAAAATAAGGTGGGTGATCCTTACTTTAAGTTATGGACTGCAAATTGGCCAATGAGAACATGCGAAGAAGTTACCTGGCCATAATATAAACAGCAATATAAACTTGCTATAGGTTGCATTACAGTGGTTTTAATATAACCTTTCCCGAGCAGATTCTGAAGTTAGTTCAGAAGTTGTGAAGTTTCCTGGCGACCTTAATTATTTCCTGGAAAAGTTTGTTTAGAATTTGCAAACTTCAATTTGAACTTGGGAACTTTGAAGGAATCAAATCACATTGAGTAAGAAGCTGTACCCTGCAAACAGAGTCTCCTTTAGGATTCTGCTTGCAGCTGAGGGTACTTTGTGTGACTCATTGGTGGTTAAGACAAGAGTGGCAAAGTTATATAGTTATGTTGAGTTTATAAAGCAAACACAAAACAATTCTAATGGACTTTGTGAGCAGGAGTAGACTCGTTATCAGGTCTTTTAGACTTTTTACGTTCTTGAATTTCTTTGGAGTGTTGAAGAGGTAGTCGACTCATTTCTCAGTTTTTCTAGCTTGTATGTTAATAACATTTTGCCCCCAAAGGCAAACATGAACATGAGATCAATCTCTTTTTGATACAGCAGTTTCAGTTTTGCTCTTGTCATAAATTGATTCACTATCAATCTATTTTTAATTAGATGGTAAGAGCTATCCTCAAGGTCTTTCTTGGAGCTAGAAAGCCATTCAACAAGGTCTTCAGCCACTGTTTGAACCTTCATGCGTACCGACCAATCAAGGAAGTTCCCAAGTTCAAATCAAAGTTTGCAAATTCAAAATTCACTTTGCCGCAAAATAATGAAGTTTGCCAGGGAACTTCACAACTTCTGAACTAACTTTGGAATCTGCTTGGGAAACGTTATATTAAAGCCACTGTAATGTTGTTTGATAATATCGCTGGTTCCTTTTCATTTAATTCAGAAAAGGCAAGATAGGCAAGAAGTGCTCACAGATGATGATAATGATAAACAAGACTTGATCAATAGACCTGCTAAAACTAAGAAAAATGGTATGCCAAAGCTTGTGTTAACAGAACGTCATAATTAATACCTAGGACATGTAATGCTTTTATGTTTGATTATTTACTGAACTACTTGCTTTGGCAGTAATGTAAGTTGTAAATTCTTTTATTTTCCAGATTTTGACAAGCCTACAGAAACACACATTAAGAAAACATATTCATGTGATGTTGTAAGTTAGTCTGAAACATTCTATATTCATTGTTTTCTTATTTTTGACTTTGAAGGGCAATTTTCATGAATACAACAGCTTGTTATCCTTCACTGCACATGAAAACTATTGTGTTCATGCAAAGTGCCCCTTAAATTTGATGCAAATAAGCCAAAAGGACAATGCTTAATTATGGGCCATAAGAAACAACATATAAGCTATCAATACTGTTTAATGTTGCTGTACCAGCAAAAAAATGATGTTATAACCACATAGTGATATATAAGCATATAATTTTTATTTTTCTCAGCATCGGAAGACTTTTGCTACATTGAAAGCCTTATTGCAACACAAACAAGACAAGCATAGTGATAATGGCAGCTCCAATAAATGCAGAAAGGGAAAATACTGCCTGCGGTAAGATTTTTTGGTCTGTTTCCTTCCTTCCATTCTTTATTTCCTTTTCATTCCTTCCTTTATTTCTGTCTTTATTTCTGTCTGTCTTTCTTTCTTTCTTTCTTTCTCTCTTTCTTTCTCTCTTTCTCTCCTTTTTTCCCTTGTTTCTAATCAAATTTTTTTGACAAATTTTTTGAATTTACAATAGTTTTAATTCCTGCCTTATGGTAGTAAGATGTTTTCTTTTTGCTGGTAGATCAATGAATGGGTTAAATGTTCGACCATTTCCTTCATCTTCACCTCCCTCCATGGATAGGCTAAAAACAATGAAACATATTGTAATGGTAAGTAAGTAATCATTAAAGCCTGGTTCTCACTAGCGACGCAAGCATAAGCGCAAGCAACATACGCAGACTCAGTACTGCATTTATCACCAAGGTGTGAGAAAAGACAAACACCATTAATGAGCAGTACCCTACTGAGACTGTGTATGTTGCTTGCGCTTATGCTTGTGTCACTAGTGAGAACCAGGCTTAAGCTCTTGCCAAGATTTTACAGCGCGACGCACAAAAGTATGACCACTTTTAATGTATGCACATACTTCTATGCACTGGATTTTGTACGTTAAACCGACACATTTAGATGAGAAGCTGTCTGGTTTTACCAAATATGGCAAGTACTAGCTCGTTTGTCAGCAAAATCCCATGCATAAAAGTATGTGCATACATTAAAAGTGGTCATACTTTTGCGCATCCCACTGTAAGACCTTGACCCTGGTTCAGCCAGGGATCAAATCTACAGTTTTCAGCATCACCTGTTACTATTATGAATTTTATGCACTACTAACAAAGCTGTAAGGCTAGTACTGTCAACTATACCCATTATATGATAAGTGGTTGGTAAGGTGTCTGTAAGTGATCAGCCAGCCACTTACTGTATAGTGTGTATAGTTCACAATTGAATGCCTAACATTTTGTTTAGCAGATCATTAAACTTATTTGTCCATTAGATTGATATTGACAACTGGCAGAAGATCTTTGAGTCAGACTTGACATTCTCTCCCTCTACATTTGTATGGGGATTTCATGGAGGATCTACTATGTGGAGACCACCGAAATCATCATCACTTTTTAAAAACCTGCAGCTAATGAACTGCTTCTACCTGCATCCAAAATGTGGCAGGTCAAAAGATGCGGCTGACTTTGCACTCTGTGTTCAGGTACCAACCAATCAAGATTTGATATTGTTTCAGGGCTTGAAATAGAAAATAAAAATAGCCAGACAGGTTTTTTTGTTTGTTTTTGTTTTTTTTTGGCAGGACAAATAGTTTTGGTGAGCAAAATTTCCTCTGCATTTAAATTTTTGCATTTGGAAGTTGATAATTGTTTTCAACTTCCAGTTAAGTAAAATTTGACCTGCATTTTGGCCATTGGCAGGCCACTATTTCAAGCCCTGTGTGTTTCTGTGATTGTTTCAAAGCTAAAAGAGTAATCTACAGTCTTGAGAATGTGACACGTGGCTTCCAAACAAGAGAAGGCCAGTGGAAAGGCTAAAGCTGAAAACATCTACACAGTACATGTACTTTGGGCAAAAGTTCTTGAGTGCTGAAGAAGACATGTTCAATTCACAGGACGTGTGTAATTGTTTTTGTTGATTTTTAGCCATTCTTGGCAAGCACTAGGATATTGTTGGCTTTCTGTCATTCCCAAGAGAAAAAGACAAAAGAATAACAAAAGAGTTGGCTGCCATGTTGGATGATAGAACAAAAGAAACCAAGTTAAATCACCTAATATGGCAGCCATGACATCATAAGAAAACCAAGAATATATCTTTGTTTCAAACATTTTATTTTGTTTGTATAACAATATTTTGATTAATCAAAAACAGCTCTCGTGTTTCTTTACCTAGCATAGACATGTTTTTTTTGTTTTTTTTACAGGCAGGTAAATTAGACGTTCTCTTACCAAAGGACATCATCTTCACAGTACTGTCAGGTGACACTGGATTTAACGAGCTACAAAACCAGTTATCTTTATCCAAGAGAGAAGTTCATATTGTAAACCCACACCACAAGACTACAGACACTGTTCTTACCATCCTTAATAGTATTGCTGAGAAATAAGTCTACTGGACTATAGTGCATGTATCATTCCTTAACTACCAGTCATTATTTACAGGGTGGGGTGGGGTGTGGTGCTAATAGAGGGGG
>WUAP02143601.1:0-11854 GCA_015163945.2 Stichodactyla helianthus | reverse complement strand
CCCCCAGACCATACATGACCAACCCCTTGCTCTAACCACGGTTCACGTCGATTTGAAAGAGCAAAATAACCTAGTCTGTGTGGTGTATTGTTTTCTCCGGTATTCATATGCTAATTCTTTGAAAACGATAGACGAGTGGTTAAATGCGCTGCAGTGCTTTAAGGATAGTGAGTCAAGAACTGAGGGCTGGGTTAGTACTTGGATGGGTGACCATTGATAGCATCTTTGTGAGTTTAGAACTTTTCTTTTTCATGTTGTTATGTTTAAAAACTATTCGTCGTATTTTTTTACTTCGGCGCTCAGGCCGAAATGTTACTGTATTGGGTTTGCCAACCCATAATATTTGCTGTGCCTGTCAATAGATCTTTTTCCAAAAGGTTGCATGCGTATCTAATCTTGACGGGCCACAAAACTGAAAAACACAAATTCAGTAAAAGTGAGAGGAGCACATTTTATATTTAAAGAGGAGAATAATCAATTTTATGAATTCTTATTGACGAATTTCAAAGAAATAGTGATAATTCTTATCATAAAGCTCCTGTTCTGGTATCATGGCCCGTCAAATTTCTTGGATTTGGATGAGTGCGCAACCTTGAGAAAAGGGTTTATTAGCTGTCACTATATTTCCTCACGTCGAATCATATTTGTCGGATAGACCTTTACTACATAAACATGAAAATGAGGCCCATTTGGTGGGGTATCCAGAATCAAAAATGGAGGCGAAGTTGACTAGCAATGTTTTTTCATCTCAAGCTGAACTGTAACAGGAATATTACTTGACTTTTCGTGCACTTTGCTTCAGATGTAGTACCATCAAGGTTTCCATGGACTGTTCGCTGAGAATCTGAAAGTTTTGATCTAGGGATATAGCAGCGGACCCTTGCGGCACACCATGACGCAGATCATACCTCTGATAACGCACCTTTGAAAAGCACACGCTGTAAACGATTTCATAAGCAGGACCGGAACCACTCCAGCGCAGCACGGGTGACGCCAAACCTGGAGTGAAGGCGATTCAGTAAGATGTCGTGACTCACGGTGTCACATCGAAAGCCGCACTCAAATCAAGCAGTACCAATAGTCTGACATGCTGACTGTCCATGCTCATTATAAGATCGTTCTTAACTTTCATGAGCAACAGCCATACGGGCCGAAATACCATTGCTTGCTTCGAAGCAATATAGGCTTGTTGTTACTGCGATTCTCAATATTCTGCGAACTCGGTAGTTGCGAGCTGCCCGATGAATTTTTTTTTTTTTTTTTTCACTGCCGCCAGTCAAGAATATAAAAGCTACCGACTCACTATTTTTGATTGACGGCAGCGAAAAACCAATTTCACAGCAAGCCGTTGAAATGTTTGAGTTCGCAGAATAATGAGAATCGCAATAAAGTGGGAAGCGTATGAAAGTTAACTTTAGATTTTTTTAGCGCTCAATGAAATTCCCATTATCCAATGTGCACCATGTGGAAGCCATCTGATAGTTGTACAGTGCGGCGCTCAACTTGATAACCTTTATATGAATATCACACAGATCAATGGGGTTATCTTGATAGGCACAAATTTAGAAAGGAAAGCGCAGGTCCAAGACAAAGGCGCAAGCGCGTTCTTCTGCATCTGCACAGACGGGAGACGCACGAAAAAGAACAAGCGTTGTAGATTTGGCAATAATTTCATTTTCTATCCTATTCTCCGGCGCAAAGCATGCAAGACCAAACAACAAGTAAACAAATGCATCAAAATATATTCAGTATTAGTGTGTCAATAGGGTTACCAATAAATACGATACAAATGAAAGCAGGAAGTCATAAAAACTGACACTAAATCTCAGTATTACAAGAAATAATAAATGAAAACATATCCTTTACGGTTTCTTGTTTATTCTTGATTGCGCGACATTTCACCTGGCAAAAATAATGATAACTAATTATGATTATAATAAAACTAAGTTTCTGTTTTCTATACGCAGAGTTATATATACAAAGTCAATATGTAAAAGTATGTGCATCATATCGTTACTTCGCCTCACAAGACGTTACAGAGTTTTCCTACACATAGTGTAGAGTATTATGAATATTTTCGGTCCAAACTACTTTGATATGACTCTAAATTGTTAAATAGATTTTATCAAGTCTGTTCTATCCAGGATGCTGGCACCTTCTCAGTCATAAGTCAATTTCTCTGTTTATTATCTTTGCTAAATGGCAGAGTTGTTGTGACAGCGCACAGCCGATTACAAAACTAAGTTACCAATGTGTCCGAAATATCTGAACAAGCATCTTGTAGTCTCTTACGAAGAGTTGAAGAGAAAATCTGTCAGTTATCTCCGATAATATGACATCGTCTAAAGCTCATTAAAATCAATAAAAACAATGAGAGGAGACTGAATTTGACGCAATGACCGCGACTGAATTCCGTCCACCTCCGTCGAATATGTTGTCTTACCAGTGCGCATACGAACTGCTAAACTATTTTGAATGATAAAAACTGCCTGCTATCCCGACTCCAGAACATCGCCTTACGCTGTTTTTTACTGTGTCGGAATGCTC
Organism: Stichodactyla helianthus; assembly: GCA_015163945.2. Classification (NCBI taxonomy): domain Eukaryota; kingdom Metazoa; phylum Cnidaria; class Anthozoa; order Actiniaria; family Stichodactylidae; genus Stichodactyla; species Stichodactyla helianthus. The sequence continues at coordinate 9,307 of WUAP02143601.1, read as the reverse complement.
GAGGAACACCAAGGAACTCTGGCAGTAAGAACAAAACACTTCAGGGCTCCTTGGTCGAGAGAGATCAACTGCTATGATTGTCGAAAGATATAAAATCATTGCACAATAATGAAATGATAAATTGCGCAACGATTAATCGTAATTTTGTTGCATACTAATGTATTTCTCTAAAAGAAAATGCTTTATCACACTATCAAACTAAGGTTTCTTGTTCTAAAACGTCTCTTTTACTACTCCTTCTCTGCGTGATTGTTTCCCACTGCAGCCATCGGCTTAATTGCCAATCAGGAATATCATTTTCAACGTCAAGTTGCGCATCAATATTAAAATGTCCACATGTGCCCTCTTTTGCTAAATCTGACTCCACCTCGCTTAGTAATTCTGTCAACTCAGTAACGATCGGTCCTTCGCTACCAAGATACGACACCGTAACTGGCGATGAACATGATGATTCTGCAGAAAAGTAAGGTGTTGAAGGAGGAGATGATAGAGGTGTAGAATATGAAGAATGAGAAAAAGATGAAGACAAAGCTGGTGATGGTGGCTCACTAAAACTATTTCCCGTGCGCTGATTTCCCCGTGGGTGGAGGGGCGGAGTCCTTTGTCGATTTCTATTGCTGCCAGCAGAATGAGGGTAAGTCTTTTCAGGAGATGACAATTGACGCACGAATTTCCTTCCTTTAAACGTGTTTCCTTCCTCTTGGTCTAATGATCGTCTGCGAACAGGAATCACGTGGGATGGTCTAACCGTGTAATCTTGGTTACGCTGGCGATGTTGGTGGTAATCAGGGGGCGGACGCGTGGTTGGTGCACTGGCCGTACGATACACACCTGCTATTCTCTCTGACTCTCCAGTTGATCGACACCGACATCTATACTGTGGAGGTTCCTGTCTGTTTGCAATAGGGACAGGGATATCTAATTCTAAAATATCATCAGGACTTCCACTGCAATCAAAATAATGTAAAGTGTTATTATAAAGAAGCCTGATTCATGAATCTGACTCATCAAAACTTCTCTCAAAGCTCAAATACCTCATTCTTGTTGGCGTCTTGTTTCGTAACAAATAATCAAGAATTTCTGGTTCATTTTCAAGGAAGTACAGATAAACTTCGTGGTAAAGATCCACAGGAATCTAAGAAACAAGAAGAAAGAAAAATATGAAGACAGATAAAAGGTAACAATTAATTGAGGAACTAACCAAACCCAACACACCCCCCCCCCCCCAAAAAAAAAGAAACACTTACCACAAACAGGTCTTTCCAGTTCAGTATCAATTCCTCAACTACATCTATTACTTCTTTACGTTCTTCAGCTCTCGCACGATCTTCAACCATAAAATCATGATGATGACCAGATTTAACCTACAGCAAGGTATAATAATGCATGATGATTATAATGAAAGTACATCACACAAACTATCTTTCATACAGTGAATAAATCAACACCCGCACTTACCTTATGTAAAATGTTAGGTCCTATAAGCGTAGCAAGATTACGACTGTTCATTTTGTTACCGGGGATCTTAAAACGAATTTAAGAAAATTAATATGGATTTTTTTGGAAAGAGTTTGTCGGGAAGTTATCGTACTAACTTCGAGTTACTTTCGGAATTAGGCACAGGGTTCCCAGCGAAGTAGGAAGAAGAAAATGGCGGATGAGAGTGACAATAACAGGTTGGTGCATGTGGTTTGGTGGTGCAGTGATTTCTCCACAAGAAAGCCTTTCAAGAATATCAAGACTAGAGACAATTTGCAGTGAGTAGAAAAAATTATTTTTAGCTTATAAAAGAAGGCCTTTTTAAAAGAAACTGTCCTCATTACTTTTGTACTTTGAAAATTCAAGCAAATTCCGTACTTTACTTGTATTGTGAAATTTGTACTTCGCGCCTCACATTGCACTCGTCGTGTGTGTGCAACAGTGGTAAAGATGCAATATATTAAGTTTATCTTTACTATGCAAGGTATTTATTAATAGTAGGCTAAATAAAATCAATATTAATGACACATAAGCTTACCTCAATTGCATTCTCATCAACTCTATCCTCAGAATAGAAATCCACTTTTGATAGGAACTCTAGCAACACTTTAAGTGTGTCACGATTAGGAGTTGGTAGTAGACAACATAATAACTGAAGTACAGTTTTCTGAAGACTTTCATCATCTATGCCTAACACAGCATTGATATTGTTAGTGATTTCTGCAGAGCTGCCATTCACTTAGTAATGTTGTGCCATAAAGATGTCAAATAACTTTCATTAATTATGTTATGCATAGCAATATTGTAATGAATATTTTAGTAAGACAATGTAAATTATACCTTGGGTTTCTAGAAATGCTGCATAAAGTTCTCTAGTAAGTAAAGGTTCTGGTAAATCTCTGAAGTATTCCTTGAATAATGCCGCAACATCATGAGGATTATCTTCTGCTGTGAACTTTTTCTTTTCACCAGAGTCAAATTGTTCCTTCATCTACAAACAAAAAAAATTTTCCAAAATTTAGAAATACATTTTTATGAAACTTAAATTTTTTCTAATGAATTCAGTACAATTATAACTATTCTTCAAACAGTGCTCAGAGTAACTTCAGACAGGAAGACAAAAGGAATATGGAAAGAAAGATTTTTGAATAGCAAAATGACAAACAAAATTCACTAATTACCAAATGATTGACAAATACAAATATATAAAGAATATAAGAACTAAATTGTGGTGATCCTTTGAGCTGATTATATTTCAAATATTATTGGAATGGTGTGATAATAGCATAACCTTGGGCATAATGGGACATAGTCTCTCTATTATTGGTGTTCCTTGTTCAGAACAGGAATAATTAGATCATGCACTGACATCGACTATTTCAAGAATTTATGAAGGGACTTAAGGTATATCTACCAGGAAATTACTAGTCAGTGTAAGAATTTTTTGTGAGTATTAATAACCCTGATCTCCAATTAAAGAATATTCCTGAGTAATACCTGTTTCATTCGCCTTTTTGATCCACCAGTTCTGAAAATCCCTAAAACATTGAGACCTGAATGACAAAGAAATTGTGCAGTCATGCTTAATATTATTAATTATCATTTATTATTTATAGCTCACATACATGCCTTTATTTAAGTGGTAGTGGTATGGAAAGTGGATTGTTAACAAGCAACTTTTATGTGTGCTTCTTTTACTACACTTACCCAGACTTTACCTTTTTTGTTTAATAACTGATTGACACTCAAATACCTTCAATATCTAGGGCTAATCTTATCACATTCTTTACACAAACATAAAGACACTTGTTGGCTAATACTGTTTTAAAGAATTCTCTCTTGTCTGTCAATCACTCATTTTTCATTTAATACAACTGTACTCACTTTCATCTGTCTGGCAAAGGGGTTATGAGTGTGATGAATGAACTGGGGACAAATACCTTCATGAATGCATTACTAATAATAACATATCACATATTTGGCTTGAGTATCTAAAACTTCTAAGTTTTACCAAGGCTGTTGCCTTCTTTTTAAGCTTACTTACCATAATTTTCTAAATGTTCAATAGCTTGTGTTACTATGGGTGGTACTTTAGGTGGTAGGGGGGACAATGTGGCTTGTTTATCTATGATACAAGATGCAGATGCAGATGATGAATTAAGTGTTAAAGCATCTATTAGTCTTGATTTCCATGTTGGTGATTCAGGAGGATCACGGCTTGAGTGTCCATTGGCTTTACTAGAATCACCTCTAGGGTACTGCTGGTTAAGGCTTGAAGCAGAGTGCCTTCTTGCTTTAGGGGAGTAATCACTGTTACTGTTATCATCAATGATCTCTTCTTGATTCTCTGGAGGACCGCTGTCTTTGTCTGCTCTTTTGTGCGTGATCTCTGGTGTACTTTGTGCTACTGCTTTCAATAGAGGAATTGCAAAAACACCAGAATCTGCAACATCATGATGATACATACATAATAAGATTGAAAAGCTGTTTACTTGCCAGTGGTAACAAAAATTTGGATCATCTTGATACAAGGAATGTTATTAAGATTGTGTACCATTTGTTTTGTCAGAGTTCCCACTAGCCAGTCTGCTTTTCAAAGACAAAGCCCTTTTTAATGATGAAGTTCTCTTCTCTGAGCGAGATACTGCAAAATAGAGTTAGACATTAGTGATAGTATAAAAAAGGAATAGGTGGGTACAAGAGAGTAATATTCATAGTAGTTTTAATATTTAAACAAAAACAATAAGTTGATTCAGGTCAATCTTTTTCTTCTGCAAAATATTCATTGTTTTGGAAAACTTAAATCATCGTGAATATTAAATATATTTCAGAAGGGTTGCATTGTTGATAATAATTCACACTCGTATTTTCAAACGCATTTCTATTGGTCTAACTGAAGGTTTGGAGGTCAGAATCACAAAATGGGAGAATATTGCTCAAAGAATTCTCAAAAAAGCTCGTTGGACTTGATGCTTGTGATTAATCAAACACAGAAAAGAACATGAGCTTTACTATGGATAAAGTAAACTTTTCAGAACTTTACTGAAAAATTACCTAACCTCTGGTTCATGACATCCACTACACAGTACAAACGATGCTGTTTGATAACATCTAAACAAATACAAGACGGTTCACTGCATTCATGGAAGACTAAATATAGAACTGCCAGTGCAAGTTGATTACCGATTGGTCGCAAAATAAGCATTAATAATCTGTAGTCGTGTAGCGGACATACTTTATATACTATTGCAATAACTAACGGATGGGGCAAATGCCAATGGCTCGTGTCGTTACCAAGGTAATAAAGTGGAATTATATACTTGGAAGAACGAGGAATCGTTAGCGGAAAGGGAATTAGAGATGTCGGTATTTTGACTTACTTTTGGGGATTGTAACGTGACTGCGAAGGTTTAGGTGACGTAGTTTGGTCAGAGCCACTTGTTGTAGAGCTAGTCTTTCTGGTTCTGTCAAATCACTAATATCTATGCTAGTAAGACAGACTTGACGACCGCCAACAGATTTCCAAGAATAATTCTCCTGAAAACAACAAATTGATTATCACTTATCTTAATTGAAAATGCAAACTGCTAACTACCTCCAATCTAATCTTTACCGCCGCATTGTACCGTATAATAGTAGTGGTTCAATTGTTTTAGCTTTAATAAACTAGTGTGTTGATAGAATCTTGGTATTAAATGTTCCAAAATGGCCTTTATTCTTCATAAGCTGTCTGCCAAATCAGATAACATTCAGTATTTAGCCAAGGTTAGACCATCACTAAAGATTTATATACAAACATAATTGTCCAACACATAACACTAGCCAATTACTATGATGTTTATAGAAGACTGAATAAACCATGCAAGACAGAGCTGACAGTCGGCTTGAAGGAGCTACACGCTGTGATCTGATACAACACTAACTACAAACACGAGTGGAATGAGTGCTCTTCCTGTAGTCAATGTATCTATTCAACGGCACAGCACAACACTCTCCTCAACACGAGAGTTGGGTTACATGTATACAACTATTCAAATCTACTTATAGACTCTTAAACAAAACTGTCTACACAGGCGACCAACAGAGGAGCATTAGCAAAGACAATTTTAATGTACTTGCACAATTACATTACAATGCATTTTTACCTTCGAATCTGGACTCCAGAGCGAATTGCCAGCATTTGCAATCACTTTGGATCGATTCTTCCAAGACTTTCCAAAGAATTTCTCCTTTTGCGATCCCTTGCCTTGCATGCCTAGATAGAAATGAATAAGATTCTCCTTATTAGAACCTGTTGGTTTAATAAACCACACTGCGAACTACCTGCATATTTTGCTTATGTTATTATCGCTGGACTCCCTGCCGGTCCAGAGTACATGTAACGGCCAATGAGTATACTAAACCTAGCAAGGCTTTACTGGTTTACTGGAGTCCAGCCATTTTGGTGGCAATCCTATTTATAACTTGGCATTAAAAAATCAAGCCATAGTTAATATCCTTGCCTGTGATACGTTTAGGTGATTTTAGACTGTCATTGGTTTTTGTTCCATTCCGATTAGCGCAATCCTCCTGTTTGCTACCTGTACTTGGCGCATTAGTGTTACAGTACTTGCGGTGAAGTTTGTAAAAATCTGCTGTGTCGCTCATGGCAGCCTTAGATTGGGTTACCCTTACAACTCGTACTGGAACGTTTTCACTCTCTACAGCATACGGTGCAATCAAACTAAGATTTCCCAGAACCATGAACACCATCAGACTTACAGTTTAACAAAAAAACTAACCACTAACACTATGGTTTGATTGCAGTACTTCATATCCACAATCGAATTGTATTTTGTAGGTAGACGTGACTGAGTTGCTAATGACTTGGTGATTGACATGAAGGTTGATCCTATTAATTAAAAGAATAGACCCTTGACTTTCATTGGTAGACGAACAGTCAAGTGATGACGTCACATGTTCTAAACGAATTTTCATATTATTCCTAGCGTAATGTAATGGATAAATCTCTTCTGACGACTCGGCTAGCCATTTAAAAACATTTGGTAAAATAAGCAGAACGTGTTGGAAGCGCCTTCTGAGTTTGATGTGCTGGTGTGATATCAGGAAGCGCACACTATCTTACGTACACTAGAAGCTGGTTTTCCGGTCTAACCCATACGTCTACGCAGTACATCGACTGACAAGCACGAATATAACCAAAGTGCACAGAATAGTGTCTATGAATAAGTATTTTGTGTTATACGAGTATTGTAGCTTCTCAGTACAGAAATGAAGGACCATGCAAAATTAGTAAGACATTATATTTACAGTTCTGTCCTAGTTTTTCCTTGTTATGAAAAGAAATTTGTGCCCGAAAGACATATTTTTAATTTCAATATCAGCGATAACTAAATTTAGAAAATCCGAGTGCATCATTTGCCTAAGGGCTTCATCTCAAAATCTTCATAACAAAAACGAAAAAGTTATTAAAATAGCAGAGTACCGCCACCTTGGGCTGTGGAAGTCTTGTCCTTGTCCTACAAGTGATGGCCAGCAGGCAGGACGCAATTAAATGGACATTGATATCACATTACAGCTAACCCACACATAACCTAACTATAACAGCTTCTTATAGGACTGGCTTGCGGCAATAATTAAAAGTCACACATCTAAAACTTTTTGTATAATAATATATCTTTTTTAGATTTCATCATTTTACCAAGAGACAGTACGTTTTAATTTAATTTGCATATCATTGAAGATGTTGACAAATATGAATTATTCCGTGTTTAACAGTAAATGTCTCAACTAGCCCAGGATGTCCGATGTAAATCGCCTGTGCTGTAATTTACATTGATTAAGAAATTTTGGTAATATTTCTGGCAAATAGATGCGCTCCCCTCTCCCCACAATCACTCATGTCTTGTTTCCACATAAAAGAGAACTTAGGCTTTTCACCAACACTAGATGTGAAGTAAAAGAAAAAAAAGAAAAGAAACGGGGATAGAAAGAGCAGTAGTTAGCAGATTTCGATGGTTAACCGTGGTTTACAAATCAATGTTGGTGTAGACAATTACTGAAAGGCACTAGGAGACGATAAAGGTTGCAACCGTTTTGTTTGACATTGGAAACGACCCCTTATACAGGGGACAAATGAATTAAAAAGCGTTTTTGAAACGCTTCTTAAAATACTTTGTTTATACGGAAATCTTGGAGTTTTTCTTGGTCATTCTTGCCGATCAGGAAAACAAATCTAACAAACCACTAGAGGTCTAAGTAGGATTGTTTTTCGTGCTTTTCGTATCAGTTTTCAATTAACTTGTGTTTTGACTGGGCGATGACTTTGTCAAATCTCTTCTCGCTAAGTAAATAATCTACTTCTTCAAGAGAGCCAGACAAATGACCTAACAACAAAAATAGCTGTTTTCCTCCAGAAAGATACAAAAAGCGGCTGCTCAGATTGTGATTTGAAAGTCACAGTTGTAGAGATGATTTATTCGCGGGAATGAATTCAGTTTTAACAAACTTTGTTAGTAACAAGTTTGCATAACGAAAGCGGACTGCTTAATAAAAATAAACATTAGTAGAAATTAGTTGAATGTGTTTATTTTAGTTTGCCAGCAATATGACGCAGCAGCATTTCAGTTAAAAGAGTTTCAGTACTATATTCTGTGTTTCTTTATTTGCAATTCTCTGCAATAACTCTATTTCTCGTCTTACCTTCGGAAAACGTTTGAACGCGAGGGATTCCCGAGCGTCTACTTTGTTTCCCTGGATAAACATTATCCATAATGACCATCCTACAGCTAGAGGTCTCACTAAGCGAAGTGTTGATGGACTTGGATCGCAGGGTCGCCGGTAAGAGAGCGTTGTTACGGTCGTCACACGTTATCTACCTCTGGATGAGCGTCACTTGCTAACGTCTGCAAGGCAAAAGATGCAGATAAGAGGCAGGCAGGCAGGATGTGCAACGCCGCTCAGTCTTAAGTACCTCTATTGCATGTCAGTACTTGAAAGAACATCATGCAACTGAGATGCTATTGTATATATCTATATATAGGTTGTAAACCAGATCTTCCTGTTAGTCACTACATCACTCATTCATCAATGCTCCTTCAGAAGGATGTCGCGTAGTGTATACCCACACTGATTTATCTCTGTTTACTTTAACAATTTGTTTTTTGCATATAAAAGAAAACATAGATTTATACATGACGGTGATATCCAATGAGGTGATAGAACACATTCCACCTACTGTGTTCATTCAAAAGTAAGCTCCAGAGTGAACACTCGCTGTCCTCGTCTATGAATAATGATGAAGAAAATCACAGCGGGTCTCACGCACTTCTTGCCATAAAATTATCCACTAAAAGCTGGGATTTCAAAATAGACAACTTGTTTTAGCTGTCCTGAAAGGCGGATCACTACTATAGATGTTGGCGGACGGAGGTCAAACCACTATTACAGAGCTGGCTAAAACGAATTGAAGTGAGACGTGACGTCACTAATGTTACACATGCACTGGCAAAGGTTACTGAGAAACCACATAAGAATATATCAGAATATACCAGTGAGGTGAATGCTGCAGATACCGGAGGTTATCACCAAAGTGTAGTTATCTGACAGCACAAGCGGTTCTTACTGTTTGCTGTGGTTTGTACCGGAACTGAAGTTGAACAGGAATGCTACTTAACGCATTTAGCGGCATTTATAGTCTTAATCATTGTGTACCTTTATTAACAGCTCAATAGATTACTCGTACATTTGTGTAATAGGCCCCTTGCAGCACGTTGGAATGCAGCTGAATTTGGAGGGCAAGACAAAAGAATCTCAACTCCAGAGAACC
>WUAP02143590.1:0-11855 GCA_015163945.2 Stichodactyla helianthus | reverse complement strand
ATCCCACTTTTGGAAATCAAACCAAAACTAATAGCATGGACATGATCCTCAGACCCTATCTGATAGTTTGAGATAGTTTTCGGGTCGGTTGCTTTGTGTCAAACTTTTCCACTTTTGGAGTGGGGCCCAATAGCATGGACATGATCCTCAGACCATATCTGATAGTTTGATAGTTTGATAGTTTCCGTCATCCGTTTCATGAAAGCAGCAGGATGACGGAAACTGAAAGCTGGATGCTTTTAGTTGGTGCGAGAAATATTAGGACGCAGGATTGGACTAACAGTTTCGAAGATTACTCCAGTTTGAAAGGTACGCTTTGAGCTAGCGCTTCCATCTTTAGCCTTGCAAAGAGAAGGATACTGGGCAGGACATTAGGGATTTTTTCTCATGTTTCCCCAGTTTTTTTCCTGATTTTTTTCCTGCGCAAATTCATCATCAATTGATATAGTGGCGTTTTAGTGGTAAGAGCTCTGATAAGGACTGCGGGAAAAAAATCCAACAATTTCCCCTACAACCCTTGTAAAGGGTCAACATTAAAGCTACGAAAGACCAAAAGCCTTCGACCAAAAAAATCGGGTTCAATCCTCTCTTTTCCCTGCTGCCTTCATCAAAAGGATGAAGGAAACTGAAAGCTGGATGCTTTTAGTTTGTCCGAAAAATATTAGGACGCAGAATTGGCTTAAAAGTTTCGAAGATGACACAAGATTGCAACCTGCGCTTTGAGCTAGCGACCCCATCTTTAGCCTTGCAAAGAGAAGGCTACTGGGCAGCATTTTAGGTTTTTTTTTTCAAGTTTCCCCATTTTTTTCCCGATTTTATTCCTGCTCAAATTCAACGTCTATTGATATAATGGCGAAAAAGCGCTAAGAGCTCTGAAAAGCAGTGCGGGAAAAAAATCCAACAATTCTTCTACAACCCTTGTAAAGGGTCAACAACAAAGCTACGAAAGGCGCGCAAGCCTTCGACCAAAAAACCGGCTTCAATGGTCTCTTTTCCTTCCTGGTTTCATCAAAAGGATGACGGAGACTTAAAGCTGGATGCTTTTAGTCTGTGCGAAAAATATTAGGACACAGGATTGGCCTAACATTTTCGAAGATGACACCAGATTGCAACCTGTCCTTTGAGCTAGCGACCCCATCTTTAGCCTTGCAAAGAGAAGGATACTGGGCAGGAATTTAGGGATTTTTTTTTTCAAGTTTCTTCATTTTTCCCCCGATTTTTTGGTTCGCTGACTACTGTCTGAAGGACAACGTAGATTGGCCGAAAAAAGAATACAACAGACGACAAAACAATAGAACGAAGCGAACAATAGAAACCAATAACAAAAAGCAAGTTGGTTCCTTTTTTTTGCTTGTCTGTTGGCTTTGTTCTCTCAGCCAATGTACGTTGTCCTTCAGCCGGAAGTGTATTACCCGATCTTTTTCCTGCACAAATTGATCGTGTATTCATATAGTGGCGAAAAAGTGCTAAGAGCTCTGAAAGATAGTGCGGGAAAAAAATCCAACAATTTCCCCTACAGCCCTTGTAAAGGGTCAACAACAAAGCTACGAAAGGCGCGCAAGCCTTCGTCCAAAAAGTCGGCTTCAATCCTCTCTTTTCCCTGCTGCTTTCATCAAAAGGATGACGGAAACTGAAAGCTGGATGCTTTTAGTTTGTGCGAAAAATATTAGGACGCAGGATTGGTATAACAGTTTCGAAGATAACACCAGATTGCAACCTGCGCTTTCCGCTAGCGCCGCCATCTTAAGCCTTGCAAAGAGAAGGATACTGGGCATACTTCTGGGATACTTCTCTTTGAAAGCCGTATGCACTAGCATACGATGGATGTGCGAAAGCAAAATCGGAAAAGAAGGAGATCCTGCACAAACTTGGCTCGAAAGTGTTGCCGAGCAGCCTTCTCTTTGAAAGCCTAAAGATGTTGGCGGTAGCACGAACGGCAGGGTGAATTCTGGTGTCATCTTCGAAACTTTTTGGTCAATCCTGTTTCTTAATATTTTTTAGCAAACTAAAAGTATCCAGGTTTCACACGCCGTTACCGGGGCCCTTTTAGCCAAAGCAATATGGAAAAGAAGGAGTTGAAGATGATTTTCTGGCCGAAGCATTCCGCGTCTTTCGTAGCCTTGTTGTCGACACTTTACAAGTTCAATTGGGAAAATTTCAGCATTTTCTTGGGGCAGTGCTTTTCAATATTCTTATAACTTTTTCACCTCTGCACTAGAATACGATGAATGTGCGAAGGAAAAAAATCGGAGAAAAAAAGGAAAACCTCTAAAAAGATTCGTTAGAATGTACTGCCCAGCAGCTTTCTCTTTGCAAGGGTAAAGATGGCGACGGTAGCTCGAAGGGAAGGCTGCAATATGGTGTCATTCTTTAAACTATTAGGCAGTGCTCCACGCTAATGCTTTTCTCACAAACTAAAAGGATCCAGCTTTCACTCGCCGTCACCGGGGGAACTTTTAGGTAAAGCAACAAGGAAGACACAGTATAAAGCCCAGTTTCTGGCCGAAGGTTTGCGCGACTTTCGAAACCATCTTCTTGACCCTTTACAAGTTCAATGGGGGAAATTTCAGGATTTTCTTTTGCCAGTGCTTTTCAACATTCTTATCATTTTTTTCCCCTCTGCACTAGGATACGATGAATGTGCTCAGGAAAAAAATCGTGAATAAAGGGCAACGTACCAAAAGTTGGCTCTAAAGTGCTGTGCAACAGAATTCTGTTTGGAATATATAAGATGGCGGCGCTACCTCGAAGGGCAGATTCCAATCTTGTGTCATACTCGAAAGTGTTAAGCTAATCTTGTGTCCTAATATTTTTCTAACAAACTAAAGGGATCCACCTTTCAGTCTCCTTTTAGCCAAAGAAACAAGGAAAAGACATAAGTGAAGAAGAGTTTCTGGCCGAAGGCTTGCGCGCCTTTCGAAGCCTTGTTGTTGACCCTTTACAAGGGCAATAGAGTAAATTTCAGGATTTTCTGGGTGCAGTGGTTTTGAGTTCTCTTAGCATTTTCTCCACTTGCCACTACCATACAATGAATGTGCGCAGGAAAAAAATCAGGAATAAAAGTGCAACCTGCCAAATCTAGGCTCCAAATTGCTGCCCACTAGTTTTCTCTTTGCAGTGGTAAAGATTGGGGAGGTAGCTCGAAGGGCAGGTTGCAATCTGGTGTCATCCTCGAAACTGTTAGGCCAATCCTGTGTCCTTATAATTTTCTCACAAACTAAAAGCATTCAGCTTTCACTCGCAGTCACGGGGTCCCTTTTAGGCAAAGCAACATGGAAAAGACAGGATAAAGCCCATTTTCTGGCCGAAGGTTTCCGCGACTTTCGAAACCATGTTCTTGACCCTTTACAAGTTCAATGGGGAAAATTTCAGGATTTTCTTGGCGCAGTGCTTTTCAGCATTCTTATCATTTTTCCTCTCTGTACTAACATAAGATGAATTTGCGCAAGAAAAAAATCTGGAAAAAAGTACATTTTCGAAAAACTTGGCTCCAAGGTTCTGCCAAGCAGCCTTGTCTTTTCAAGGCTAAAGATGGTGGCGGTAGCTCGAAGGGCGTGTTGCAATATGATGTCATCCTCCAAACTGTTAGGCCAATCCTTTGTCCTAATATTTTTCTTACAAACTAAAGGCATCCCTCTATCAGTCGCTGTCACCCTTTTCATCAAAGCAACAAGGAAAAGACAGGAGTAAATCTGAGGGTCTGGCAGAAGGTTTGCGCGCGTATTGAAGCGTTGATGGTGACCCTTTACAAGTTCAATAGGGAAAATTTCAGGATTTTCTGGGCGCAGTGATTTTCAGCTCTCTTAGTATTTTCCCCCCTCTGCACTAGTATACGATTAATGGGCGTAGAAAAAAAATCGCTAAAAAAAGGGTAACCTTATGGCCCCAAAGTGCTGCGCAGGAGCCTTCTCTTTCGAATCTATAAGATGTCGGCGCTAGCTCGAAGGGCAAGTTCCAATATGGTGTCATCCTCGAAACTGTTCGGCCAATGGTGTTCCCTAATATTTTTCTCTCAAAATAAAAGTATCCAGGTTTTAGTCGCCGTCATTCTTTTGACCAAAGCAACAAGGAAAAGATAAGATTGACGCCGAGTTTGTGGCCGAAGGCTTGTGCGCCTTTCGAAGCCTTATTTATTTTTTTGCAATAACACATTCAATTTTTTCATATTCTTCTAATGAATTTTGATAAAATTTAACATTTGGTAGTATCCTTTTTTCCCTAGTATCATAAAGAACATGTTTATAAAGTAAAAATAAAAATTCTTCTATAATTCCCTTAGAGTCTCCTAAGATTATATTTTTTAGATTTAGGGTAGTTAATTGAATGTTTTCATTTTTTAACCATTGATTTACTTCAGTATAAAATTTCTTTGAAAAATCACATTCTACAAAGAAATGTTCTATAGATTCAGTATACTGCTTACAAAAAGTACATACAGGCGATTCTATTATTTTTGACTTATATAATTTGAGATTTAAGAATAAACAATTATTTAATATCTTGTATTGAAATTCTCTTAGTCTAAAACTATTTGTTAAGCTATACACTCTACGATAAATGGATACCCGCTCAATGTCCTGAATGCATAATATATTTGAAAAATACTTTTGCGAAGTAGGGACTTTAAATTTGTTCTTAATAATTTCTGAATAGACCATTTTTTATGTAATTTTTGAAACAGGTGTAAGACTATTCGATATCTCAAGAAATTTACCTTGCTTTTTAAAGTTCAAAAAAGATGCTTTTTTGAGCTCTGATTTCCAATTTGCTGGTAACGCATCAATAATACTTCGCCAGGTCATGTATTAATTTTCTTTCCATTTTCCTTTTGTTTAATACCCTCCCAATTTGGCTCACCCGTTTCACCCCATACGTCCTGAACTACTAGAATTTCTTTGTCAACTAATCGTTTAACGTTATTAAATTCAAGTTCCAATGAAATGTACTTGTTTAACTAAATAGGCTGCCTTAGTATATCTTTTGCTGTTTCTACTGTCGTAGTACTAATGTTTGACCATGAAATAAAAGCTTCTTTATAGAAGGTTGGTACATTTGTAAGTTGAATTTTTGATATATCGAGATTTTCTCCTATATTTTGAAATCCCCCAAATTTCTTCAAAATATTTTCAGCAAAAATTTTCCAATAAAATTTTGTATCTTCCATTAGTTTCAAGAACCATCCTATTCTACTTGTTTCAATAATACTTTCTAAGTCTGGCAATCGAATACCACCTTCATTTAGGTCTCCTATTAATGTTTTATATATTTTGTTTTTGGTTTTCTACCATTCTATATAAATTTTTAAATTTCTTTTTCTACTTTTGAGGTGAACGTTTTCGGAACTGATATTTTTTGAACACATAAAATAGTTGAGACATGGCCAAGGATCTAACCACTCGCGCTTTTCCGTACAGTGTTAATTTTCGCATCTTCCACATTGATAAAACAGCTTGAAATTTCTGAAATACTCTATCAAAATTGTTTTTTTGCATATATTCTTTATTATGTGAAAAATAAATCCCGAGAATTTTAAATCCATCTAAAAGAAAATCTTTTTTCTTTTTAATTTTTACCTCATTTAAATTAACACTTTCCTGTCCAATGCAACCAATTTCAGATTTTTCCGAATTCAACTGTAAAGATGAATAAGTTTTAAAAATTTCTAATGTCTGAAGGATATTTTGTAATGATTCAATATTTTTTATACAAAATGTAGTGTCATCTGCAAAAAGCACCAATTTAGTCTCTTCCGTGTTGTTTACTAGTTGAAAACCTCTTATATCTTTATTACTTCGTATTAGTTGAGCCATTATTTCAATAACTAAAATAAATATGGTGATATTGGATCACCCTGTTTAGTTCCCCTCTTGACCTCAAACAAATTTGATGCTGTACCATTATTTAGAATGCAGCTTTTAGAATTAAATAGTAGTATCTTAAATTATTTAATAAATTTTTCTCCAAAACCAAACTGTTGAAGGGTCGCTATTATGAAATTGTGTTCTATTGAATCAAAGGCTTTTTGAAAGTCTGCTGCAAATAGTATACAAGATGTGTCATTATTCCTTTCTGTATAGTCAAACAAATCTACTAAAATCCTCAGCACTTCATTGATAGTCCTTCCTTTCACAAATGCTGCTTGATTGGGATGGACTAACATAGGCATTAAATTTACTAGTCTATTACAAAGTGCTTTACTACAAATTTTACTATCTACGTTCATAAGACTTATTGGCCTCCAATTTTCAATTAATCTAATATCTTTTTCAGATTTTTCTAATAGAGTGATACAAACTTGTTTTTGTGATGATGCAAGTGTACCCATTTCAAAACTGTAATTAAAACAATCAACCAACATTTGTCCTAATTCTGTCTAAAAGGTCAGATAGAATTCCTTACTTAACCCATTTATTCCGGGAGTCTTATCATTCCCCATTGCTTTGAGGCTTTCATAACATTCTTTATTGTTTAAAGACTTTTCACAGCTATCCTTTTCTTTTTCATTTATTTTTGGCGTATCAATATTGCATAAAAAATGTAAACATTGTTCTTCAGATAGGTTACTTTTTGAAGAAAATAAGTTACTATAAAATGATTCTAACTTTTTTAAAATCTCAAAGGGGTTTGTAATTTCTTTGCCGTCGTCTAAGATCTTCCTAACATGAGTCTTGCACTTAGGTCGTTTTTCTAGAGTAAGAAAATATTTACTATTTTTCTCACCCTGTTCAAAGCAATCTGCCCTTGATCTCATAATTATCCCTTTTGTTATATAATTACTCACTTTGTTTAATTCCTATTTTAAATAATCCTGTTGATTTAAAAGAGTCTCATTTTGTTCCCAGTCTATACTTTGTTCTATTTCCTTTATTTTAATCTCAATCTCCTTGTATATATTTCTAGTCTTTTTAGCTTATTTTTTAGAATATAATAAAGTTTCTCTTCTTATTTCGTATTTAATTAATTCCCATTTTATATGAGGATTATATGTTTCTTGTCTAAATTCATCATTTTTTTTTTCAATTAACCTTTTAATCATCTGTACGTATTCAAAATCATCTAGCAATGAGTTATTAATTTTCCAGAAAGAAGATCCATATTTACTCTTTGGTAACGACTTTATATTCAGTATCAATGCCGAATGATCAGTTGCCTTTCGAAGCCTTGGTTTTGTCCCTTTAGAAGGGCAATAGAAGAAATTTCAGAATTTTCTGGGAGCAGTGCTTTTCAGGTCTTTTAGCATTTTTTCCCCTTTGCATTAGCATACGATGAATATGCGAGGGAAAAAATCGGGAAAACAAGGGCAACCTGAAAAAATTTGCCTCAAAGTTCTGTCCAGGAGCCTTCTCTTTGGAAGGCTAAGGATGACCGTGCTACCTCGAACGGCAGGTTACAATCTGGTGTCATCCTCCAAACTGTTACGCCAATCCTGTGTCCTAATATTTTTCGCACAAACTAAAAGCATCCATCTTTCAGTTTCCGTCATCCTTTTGATGAAAGCGGCAAGGAAAAGACATGATTGAAGCCGAGTTTCTGGCGGAAGGATTGGGCATCTTTCGAAGCCTTGTTGTCGAACCTTTACAAGGGGAAAAAAGGAAATTTTAGAATTGTCTGGGCTCAGTGCTTTTCAGCTCTCTTAGCGTTTTCTCCCCTCTGCAGTACCATGCAATGAATGTGCGCAGGAAAAAAATCGGGGAAAAAAAGGGCAAACCGAAATAATCTTAGCTCCAAAGTGCTGCCCAGTAGTCTTCACTTTGCAAGGCTAAAGATGGGGGAGGAAGCTCGGAGGGGAGGTTGCAATCTTGTGTCATCCACGAAAGTGTAAGGCCAATCCCGTGTCCTAATATTTTTCAAAAAATAAAAACATCCAGGATTTAGTCGCCGTCACCTTTTTGACCAAATCAACAAGGAAAAGACAGGATTGAAGCCGAGTTTCTGGACGAAGGCTTGCGCGCTTTTCGAAGCCTTGTTGTTGACCCTTTAGAAGGGCAATAAAGGAAATTTCAGAATTTTCTGCGAGCAGTGGTTTGTAGGTGTTTTAGCATTTTTTCCCCTTTGCACTAGGATATGATGAATATGCGAGGAAAAAAATGGGGAAAGAAAAGGGCAATCTCCAAAAATTTGGCTTCAAAGTTCTGTCCAGGAGCCTTCTTCTTGGAAGGCTAAAGATGGCGGCGGTAGATCGAAGGGGGGTTGCAATCTTGTGTCATCCTCGAAATTGTAAGGCCAATCCTGTGTCCTAATATTTTCCTCACAAAATTAAAACATCCAGGTTTTAGTCGCCGTCACCGGGGCCCTTTTAGGCAAAGCAACATGGAAAAGACAGGATTCAAGCAGAGTTTCTTGCCGAAGGCTTGCGCGCCTTTCGAAGAATTGTTGTTGACCCTTTATAAGGGCAATAGGGGGAATTTCAGGATTTTCTTGGCGCAGTGATATTCAGCTCTCTTACCGTTTCCTCCTCTCTGCACTAGCATACGATGAATTTGCGCAGGATTAAAATCGGGGGAAAAAATGGCAACCTGCGAAAACTAGGCTCCAAAGTGCTGCCCAGCAGACTTCTCTTTGTAAGGATAAAGATGCAGAACTGAAAAGCACTGCTTCAGGAAAATCCTGAAATTTCCCCTATTGCCCTGGTAAAGCGTCAACAACAAGGCTTCGAAAGGCGCGGAAGCCTTCGGCCAGAAACTCTTCTTCACTTATGTCTTTTCCTTGTTGCTTTGGTGGAAAGGGTGATGGCGACTAAATGCTGGATGCTTTTAGTTTTTGAGAAAAATATTAGTACACAGGATTGGCATAACAGTTTTGAGGATGATATGAGATTGAAACCTGCCCTTCGAGCATGGGTCGCCTTCTTTAGCCTTGCAAAGAGAAGGCTTCTGGGCAGCATTTTGCAGCAAGCTTTTAACAGGTTGACCTTTTTTTGCCGATTTTTTTCCTGCGCTCATTCATCGTATGCTAGTGCAGAGGGGGAAAAAATGGTAAGAGAGCTGAAAAGCACTGCGTTCAGAAATTCCTGTAATTTCCCCTATAGCCCTTGTAAAGGGTCAACTACAAGGCTTCGAAAGGCGCGGAAGCCTTGGTCCAAAAACTCGGGTTCAATCCTGTCTTTTCGTTGTTGTGGTGGTGAAAAGGATGACATCGACTGAAAGCTGGATGCTTTGAGTTTGTGAGAAATATATAAGGACGCAGGATTGGCCTAACAGTTTGTAGAGTGACACCAGATTGTAACCTGTCCTTCGAGGTAGCGCCGCCATGTTTAGCCTTGGGAAGCACGTTGTAGCCACGTTTTGGTAGGTGGCCCTTTTTTCCCCATTTTTTTTTTGCTTCACACATTCATTGTATGCTAGTGGAGAGGGGGAAGAATGCTGAGAGAGCTGCAAAGCACTGCGACCAGAAACTCCTGAAATTTCCTGAAATTTCCCCTATTGCCCTTGTAAAGGACAACAACAAGGCTTCGAAAGGCGCGGAAGCCTTCGTTCAGGAACTCGGTTTCATTCTTGTCTTTTTCGTGTTACTTTCGTGAAAAGGGTGAGAGCGACAGAAAGCTGCATGCTTTTAGTTTGTGAGAAAAAGATTAGGGCACAGGATTGGCCTTAAAGTTTCGAGGATGACACCAGATTGCAACCTGCCCTTCGATGTAGCGCCGCCATATTTAGACTTGGAAAGAGAAGGCTGGTTGCAGCTCTTTGTAGCTAAGGTTGGGCGGGTTGCCCTTTGTTTCCCCGATTTTTTTGCTGCGCACATTGATCGTATGCTAGTGCAGAGGGGGAAAAATGGCAAGAGATCGGAAAAGCACTGAGGCTAGAAAATCATGAAATTTTGCAAGAAAATTGGAACCCGCCGTTCGAGGTAGCACCGACATCTTTAGCCTTGCAAAGAGCGGCTGGGCAGCACGTTGGAGCCCCGTTTTGGTGGGTTGCCCTTTTTTCCCCAAATTTTTTTTACTGCGCAAATTCATCGTATGCTAGTGGAGAGCGGAAAAAATGCTAATAGAGCTGAAAAGCACTGCGCCCAGAAAATCCTGAAATTTCATCTATTGCCCTTTTAAAGGGTCAACTACAAGGGTTCGAAGGGCGCGCAGGAATTCGGCTAGGAACTCGGCTTCATTCCTGTCTTTTTCTTGTTACTTTGGTGAACAGGGTGAGGGCCATGCTTTTAGTTTGAGAGAAAAATATTAGGACACAGGATTGGCGTAACAGTTTGGAGGATGACACCAGATTGTAACCTGCCGTTCGAGGTAGCACGGTCATCCTTATCCTTGCAAAGAGCTTCTGGGCAGCACTTTGGAGGCAAGTTTTGGTAGGTTGCCCTTTTTTTGCCGATTTTTTTTCTGCGCACATTCGTCGTATGCTAGTGCAGAGGGGAAAAATTGTAAGGGAGCTTTAAAGCAATACGCCCAGAAAATCCTGAAATTTCCCCTATTGCCCTTGTAAAGGGTGAGTGGATATTGGCAAATTAAAGTCGACGAGGGAAGTTCAAAGGTTCTCATATTCAACACACTATTTTGAAGATATCGATTCGAACGACTACCGTTTTAAGTCGACAGTGCAGCTGAAAAGTTCTAAAAAAGTAGCAGAAATTATTGATGGCATCGGAAACGCAGCGAATGATCAAGATGACATCATCGTGTTTGGAAGAGATCGAGAGCAACATGACAAAGCCCTCAAAAGAGTCCTTGACCGAATTTAAGAGTCTGGACTGAAGCTAAACAAGAAGAAATGCAAGTTTGGTGTAAGCGAAACAACCTTCCTTGGCTATGTGATATCAGCGGACGGGATGAAGCCAGACCCAAGGAAGATTGAGGCCATCGTCAATATGCCAACTCCGACCAATAAAAGTGCCTTGGAAGGTTTATTCCAAATCTCTCTGATGAAATAGCGCCACTGAGGCAACTCCTAGAATAGGACGCCTACTGGTAGCTTGACGAACTTCATAATAGAGCAGTTAATAGAGAAACGTAAATGCCTAGTTAACCAGCAACCCCGTTCTCGCCTATTTTGACCAAGCTATACCTCTGAGAGTCACAGCGGATGCATCCAAGACTGGACTCGGCACCGTACTTGAGCAGCATCATGAAGATGGATGGAATTCAATAGCCTACGCCAGCATAGCTCTGACCCAATGTGAACAAAACTACACTCAGATTGAGAAGGAAACCTTGGCCATTGTATTCGCTTGTGAGCGCTTTCAGGAATACACGCGTATGGCAGGCCTGTATTGGTACAGTCAGATCACAAGCCACTCAGACTATATAATCAAAGCACTTAGCAAAACACCTCCACGAATCCAGAGATTACTACTACGACTACAAAGATATGATCTAAAAGTGGAATTCATGCCAGGAACCAGCATTCCAGGAGCCGAAGCCCAGTGGTAATGCATCAAGCTGATACTCCAAGGTCCTACATAGTACAAACACAATCTGGACGACAGCTTAGAAGAAACCGCCAGGACATACTTGTCATACCAGGAAGTGCGAAACATTAATTCAATGGACAAGCAAGCGCCACAAGAAGGTACAGAAATCCCGATGGATAACACGCAAACCCCGGAAAGGAGTCAAGCTGCCTTGACCAACGAACCTGCCGTCTCAGACCAAGTAGGCCCACCAAACAACAACAACTCAGGACCACACCCATACACAATCAGATATGAAACAGCGGTCAGACCACCAACAACGTTTCAATAACTGTGAGACATTCTTGAATAAGGACACTATATCTGACTTTGATATATATAGTTTATTATATCCCCATCCACTGGATATGAGCAATCGCGTGCTGCTCTGATTGGTTCCTCTACTACTAGGATATCAGCTCATATCCCGTGAGTAGAGAAGTAAACAAAATGGCGGAGCA
>WUAP02143579.1:0-11856 GCA_015163945.2 Stichodactyla helianthus | reverse complement strand
GTAGTAGAGTTCAACACGTTTGACGCCGTCGAACGAAGCCTTGGCCTTCGAGACCTCGTTTCCATGTTTCGACCCAGTTCCCCCGATCGGCGGCCGTGACGTGCCGCCATTTTTGAAAGTCGTGTATAAGTTGCGGTCTTCTGCAGCATCGCCGACCTAGTAATGATGATGATGATGAGTGACGATGTTGATCATCACGCTGATGCTCATTGTATTTAAATGGCATTTGATTGTTTTCCTTTTCCCAGTGAGTCTATTGCTTTACGTCAGCTGGTGATGCTTTATGTTGGAAGAGGACATCACTTGTGGAAAGACCCTCAGGTATTCTACATTGTGCTCTGCTCTGCAAAACTAGTTATTGCAGGAACAGAACGTGGTGGTTCTTACTCTATGGCTAGATACTGAGTAAAAATCGTGCCCTCCCTCCCCAGGTCATTGATTGGCTGGTTGAAAATGCGAAGAAGGTTCTAGAAAGAGTAGACACTAAAGACCCGTATGTAGAAGACTGCACAAGAAAGTAAGTAACTAGAAGGCACGCAGCAGTACCAAACTAGGAAGATGCAAGTCAAATGATTCTTTCCCATGTTGGATGGCAAATTCCGGGGTAATCAAAGCTAAAGCAACATTAAAGTGTCCAGACTAAATCCCATAAAGAAGTGGGCTATTACTAACAGACCTGTAGTGGCGTAGCCAATCAGAATGCAATATTTGTGATAATCCGCTAGTGTGTTGGTACTGATCATCGATAGTACATGGTACCAAACCAATGTGATCGTTTATTTCAGACGAGCCGTGAGATACCGTGGAACACCGCGAGCCATTTACAGACACATCATCATGTCAGGTACCTATCGTGTCTTCTGTTTTCTTCGTTTTATTTTGAATCTCTCCGTCTAACTCCATCACTGATTTATATTCTTTTTTAGACATCAAGGACGCAACGGCTTCTTTACCGATGGTAAAAATGATAATGATCTGTAATAGTTATTATAATTTTCATACTCACACCCGAGTGGCGTGTGAAATTCTTATTAAGGAGATCTGAAGATTCGTGTGATGTCATGATGCCGTCATAAGGATCAGCAAAATATGCGTTAACATGTGGTAACCTCTTTTTGTTGCTTTTTAAGGATTTACAAGATGTTCCATTGATGTCCTATGATCCACTACCCCCCGCGAACTCCGTGTCTTCCTACTCTAGACCTCAGAGGTACGTCTGGATAATGGTTTTTCATTACCTTTAGTCTAGTAATGGCGCTGATATGTCGTTTCGTTACTGTACAGGTCTACCAGACGTACAGAGGAACACAATCCGTTATCGCTGTTCTTCCGCTCACTTCTGCCATCTTACAATGCACAGGTAACCCATCAGTTTTATAAGTATATGCAACAAAATATAATATTCCGTAATAAATATCACACAGCTTCCAGAGCTCTTGTATATGGCAAAACGATGGTTTTTTGTCGGTGATTGTTTGTTTGTTTGTTCTCTTAGAAAAATATTTTCTGATTCATCCGTTTTTAATTTAAATGCTTTTACCAGGCCCCTAGTGAACACGAAAATCACCGGCCAGTTGACAGACAGGTAGACCAAGAAGTAGAAGGCGCCGAAGGAGGACCCAGGCCTCTACGAGGATCAGATATCGCGCAAAGTGTTGAGACTTTAATGACAGCTATGAGGGAATTATTAACGAGTATTAGCTTCCAAGGAGAGCCTGGGAATGAGGAGAATGGTGAAGAAGAGCACGACTGGGACGAGAATGAAGAAAATCCACCATGATGAGTAAATCTTACTGCTCATGCGCCAAAATGCCAGCTAATAAATTGACTTTTTCGAGTTCGAAAAATATCTCTAGATTAAAGACTCGTTTTTGTAGGGTTAGCCTCATTTCAGTGTCAAAATATTCATAAATACCAACGATAAAACGAAGGATAAACAACTACAACAATACAAACACTTTAAAATTCCGCGGACCTTCACTGAAAAACGTGAATATTCTACACTAAAACGAGGCTAACCCTGCATAACAGAGAATTCGAAACTGGAGTATTGAAAATAAGTGTAAACTAGTCGTTGCAAGTTGCAAGTAAGTGCTGCGAGTTGAGATACGGCCAACAATGATCATGATTATAAATGCGTAATTATTGCCGCTGAAAGGGGTCATCAAATAAGCCGAATGTAAACTGAAGTATGGAGCCTCGTTTTCATGCTCACGCGTGATTCTTCCCTTGGTAGAATTCTTTGTATTTTATCAATTACAATGGGCTGTCATTTGTTTGGATTTGTGCCTCAATGGCCTCCACCACAATGGGTAGATCAGTATTTATCACCTGTTTTGTGCCTCAATGAGCGAAGGTCAGCGACAACGTCTCTGTGTCTGGGATGGTTTGTCTTTCAAGGGCACCCAAGTACGAGGTGTTTCCTTCGATAAGGATTGATCTACAACGGCAGCACTCCAGTGTTCGATCGGGAAACTTCGAGCACACAACAGCGCTGACAAACTCATAAAAGAACTCTGTCGTCCCCTCGAAATATCACTAAACTGTTCGTGACCTTGATGAATGTTCCCAGCGATAAATAGGTTTGGGTTTGACATGATTTAACAACGATAAAGAACACTTAAACTACCTATTTGCTTGCCTTTGAAAATCGAAGACTCGTCGATGGACGGCGATCAAAAGTAAGGCTGACAGGGCAACGTGCTTTCATACAAATGCCGCTGATCGTATGCACTGCGTGCTCCGAAAATCATCTAAACATATCCAGCCTCAAATCCGACACAAATCGAGATTTTTCATGGCATACGTAACACAGGGATCCCAATCACCACGAGATTAATGTCGCTGCTCGCCTGACGGCTCACAGCAAAAATATACTAAATGTTTCTTTCTAGAAGTTGCGATAGTTACGTTGTGGCAAAATAAATGTGCCCAATATTTGAAATAATTTTATATTAAATATTTTACATTGACAATGTCCACTATTTGTGTCACTAAGCTAACAAAAGCACTTTTTATCAAACGGCGGAGGAAAAAAACTTATAAAACTTGTGAGAGACCACAGGGAGCCCAGCCAAAATATAACAAGTTCAATTGTCACGTGATATCGAGAAGTCATTCCAGTAGTACGAACTTTTTACGACTACTTGGTCATTTGATTGAATACAAGAGACTAAAACATACCACGTACGTGCACGGACAAGCATTAATTTATCATTAGCGTTCAATATCACGTGATCTGGCTCCTATCACGTGGTTCTTTGGATCAATCTGTAGTGACTTTGACACAATCCTTTCTTGATGTAGCACCTTGTATCAGTGTAATCGTACCACGTCGACACTTGACACACTTTGTCATGCCTGTTCGTGACTGGTATCGACCATATGCACATTTACAACATGGCTTCTTTCCTGTCTCTGAATAGTGACCTGGCGGACAGAAATCTAAAGCAAAACACAGACAAATATACCTTATTAGCTTGGGCGTAATATTTTCCCAATTCAGACCATGCGTAGACCCTTGGGTATTGTTTCTTTGTTTCTTGGTAACACTTGAGAAGACACGTTAATATGGATGTCCTTCAAAAAAGGATTCTTATCCTCAAGGGAATGACACGTGGTCTGAAATGGGAAAACATTACGACCAAGCTAAAAAGGTCTATTTAAATCGATTTGTGGTGGAATTTTTCAGATAGTTGTTGCGGCATTTATTTTATTAGAACATGAACAACTAATCCAAGACGCGGTTCTAAAAACAGAAAGCCGACGGAAAAACAGCAAAGGAAAAGCACAAGAAACTAAATAACCAGCTCATTACATGGTTACGGTACAGAATGGGCAACACACTAGCAATAGCACGACATAACTACCAATTCCAAATTCTCAGAAATACACGCCACGTTCTTAAGTACCGTTCGTAGTTCACGTTCAAACTCTGCGCCATTACTTTATGCCATAAGAGGCAAAATATCTCGTTCATTTCCCAAGTTGTTGTTGTTGTTGTTGTTTAATGGCTGAGTCTTTTTATTCCTGTGTATTTTACCCTACATGTTTTGTATTGCATGTTTTATATCAAACTATTTTTCCAACACCCGTTAAACCCATCAGTTCCTTCCGCGGTCTCTAGCAATATAGCCCACTTTCCTGTCGGCTGTTTTATCTAATGATTTTCGTCGCATTTAGCCAATGAATCAGTGGTACATGTCAGAATTGCCATGAATAGATCTAATTCATCCGAGAGGTATGTTATCCCATTTCAGAGCACGTACCATTTTCTTGGGAATAAGACTGTTCTTCGTTTGAGGCTCATATATTTTACCTTATCAGGCATTACGGGTTAACAAAGAAATGTCAATCAAGAGAATGACAGGTGATCTGCAACGGGAAAATTTTACGCCCAGACGGAGACGGCTATTTAGTGAGAATCAGAACGACACCCCGTTGATGAGTAGACCTCTTTAGCTTCGTATGCAAATTGCCCATTTCAGACCACGTGACATTCTCTTGGCAATTGTTCTTTTATGATGAACATGTTAAAATATTAACATAGGAAAGAATCAACTTCCAAGAGTGACATCACGTAGTCTGAAATGGGTAAACAATCAACGAAGCTAAAGAGGTCTATTCATATGAAAACAATAGATTTGAAGCTAAACCACACCAAGAATACAAGAACAGGCCTTTTTAGCTTGGTCGTAATGTTTTCCCATTTCAGACCACGTGTCATTCCCTTGAGAAAACGATTCTTTGTTTGAGGCTCATCTATATAAATGTATCTTCTCAAGCGCTACCGAGAAACAAAGCCCAATAGAATGACACGTGGTCTTAAATGGGAAAACATTACGCCCAAGCTAAAATAGGTCAATTGTCGTTCTAGTTCCCACGAAATAACCTTTACTCGCCCAGACGAATAAGGTCTATTAATGATCGGGTTATACCATTATTGGGATGTATCTCAATGTTCGATGGTTAACGAGAAATGGGATAATATTTCATACAATGGCGTGGTAGGCGGATCGCGTACCCTGGACCACAAACGCAAAACCGCGCGAGTTTCGCGGACATCAAAGTATCAGAAACAGAAGAACAACGTCAAAAATGATTGCAAAATACATCATCAGTACACTGATTTGCGTGTAAAACAAATACAAATTTATCTGGACGCATATTTAGTAAGGAATCAAGAAAGTTTATTTGATATTTGATCTACTTTACTTTCAAAGTTTATTTGATATAATCATTTATTTGCCCTTACCTCCAGAGAGAGTGCGAACAGTGATGACGCTGGGTTTACCAAACCCTCCAAACGAGAGAGCTTGAACTTTAATTTCATATTTCACACCAGGCAGCAGATTCGTTAGGACAGCAGTATTAGCGTAACCATGGAGACGTAAACTGTTTTGTCCAATCTTGAGCCCCGATACGCCATATGTGACGGTGTAGCTTAGAATATGATCGTTGCTTAGTTTAGGATCCTTCCATTTTAGACTAATGGCAGTTCCTCCTAATGGCTTGGCCGAGAGATTAATTGGTGGTTGTGGGACTGCAAGTAAGGCATTGAGATCAGTGGCTAAGGTTGAAGATTTTGAAATTCAAAATTATGGTCGACACTGATTAATAAAGGTTTTATCGAACGTTTCGGTTGTCTTCTACAATCTTCCAGCTGAGCGAACAACTATTTGCGCAAAGCATTGTTGATCAGCCCTTCACTCTTTGTTTTGAAAATCATTTCTCGTGTGGCTTTTAGATAATTCACAGAGGAAATATCAATCCTCTGACTAAACGTTTTGGAATTATCTGAGACTTAAAATGCATTGAATGGAATAGTAACAGTTTTCAGGTAGAAAAAAGTGCTTGAACATAGGGCCGGCCATAAAAAATCACAACAGACTGTGATTGGTTAGGAAATTGAATGCCACTAAGCTGGTTCATCGGCGATGATAATAAACGGCTAATCTAAATTCGACAAGGCTTTATATACGTTGGGGAATTGGATTTGAATTTGAGATGGCTACATTGACATTTTTGTAATCTATATTTTATATATTCGGTGGACCGAAATAACTCAGGATTGTCGCTCACGATAACCTTACGATTATCTCACACCATGACCTCGCGACTGCCTCACGACAATCTTACGGTTCAAGTTATGTCGAGCTAACGCGTGACTAGCTCACGAATACTGGTACTTCACATTCACCTTATGATTGCCCCACGACAACCTCACGATTATCCCACAATGACCTTATGAACATCTCACGGCTGTCCTGAGTTATGACCCTCATGACAGCTAAACAATCACAATCACGACTACGTTATACGTACATTATGACTATGATGGAAATAATGGTTTGTATAGATTTTTACATACAGGTTGCAGATTTTGTTATCAAGACAGTCAAATACACTCCTTACCTTGTAATGGCGTATTCACCCTCAATACTGCCTTTTTACTATAACCAGCACCATTCACTGCTTGGATCTCGATTAAATAATTACTGCCAGGAAGAAGACCAGATAAAGTATAAGATAGAACATCCGGCTGGACAATGACTCGTGATTGGTTGGATGGTCGCGTGTGTTGTCTTTGATAGCCAATCACGTATCGCAGAAGAGGTTTTGAATATCGTTTTGGAGATTTCCAGCTCAGATGAATAGCGGTGCCGTTTGATTTCCTAACTTTAAAACCACGAGGCTTGGACGGGACTGCGAAGACGCGAATTAGCAATTAGAAATATTAACTAGATATTCTGCAAACAAAGAATGTGACATAGACGAAGAACACGCGTTATGTGGGACCACAGACAGATTTTTCAAAGACTACGCGACCTCAAGAGGGCCGCGCAAGCGCGTTCTATTCCATGCGCGCGCCGTCTTAATATGTCTCATGTCAGGCTAATAACATTCAATGGCAGACATTATGGATGCCAGCGGTTGAGAATACGATGTTAAGGGCCGATGAACAAAAGCGTGAAGCAGTGTTGTCGTAGACAATAAAAAATTTGAGAAAGCAAAAAAAGAGAAAGCAAAAAAAGTTGTTTTAATTACTCCCAATGATCAACCTCGTTACGGCTCATCTAGTTCTTTGATTGCTTGCGGCTGATTTCTTTAATCTGAAGCGCGGCCATACGTACCAATGAAAAGGGCAGGAAAAATGACTGTCGATTAAGAACAAATCCTAGCTCAGCATTGCGCAAAAAACAATGTTGATCTAACGAACGCAAAATAGGCCAGTAATTATACATGTATATGAAAGAACTAGTCTATTAGTCGGCTGTCGCTTAAGTGCAAAATAGATGACGTAAATCTGTACAAGTACAAAACCCTTGTCAAAATTCAATCCCGAATATTTGTTAGATATTCAAATTTACCGTTTGCCTTTCTAAGCGCACAATCGTAAGTATAATTATCATAATATTCTCAGTGTTGTATGTTATCAAAGACGACGTAAAAAGTTAAAGAAAATGATAAAGTTTAGGGTTAAAAAAAGGCGCAATCGTTTACTATACTATCAAATGTAGCTGAGAGAGGGTTAAGAAAAGACGACATAAATTGATAATTGATATTAGACATGCTTGGTTCATGTGTTAACTATGTTATGAAAAAACATTACAACAGGATCGCAGTATACGGCAATAATAGCAAAAGACAAACTACTAAATGGCTTACCAACGTTGTTCAGTGACTTGTCTTTGCCGCACTTGACGTTGCGCGCCCAGTCACACACTTTTAAAGCAGGGTTGAACAGCGTTCTTGAAGGACAGTTCTTGAATGCTGTCTGTCCATTCTGATGACAATGAATGAATCTGCTACAAGAACTGGGGTCTGGGTACAAGCCGTCTGGAAGACCAGCGCAAGCCGAAGAGACTGGTAACAAGTTTGGCTCTGAAAGCAGATTTGATTTATATTTCATTTAGGTTGATTGGATAGTTTGCATCGAATCAAATGACCACACATTATCTTAAGATTAGATTTTCGTATGACTGTGAAATGTCACGACACCCTCACAGTACGGAATTGACGCCATCCGTTGAGCCAATCACAGCGCACAAGATAAATGTCCATCCAATGAAAATGCTTTTACACGGCACTATCACGTTCACGGCATAACATGTACCATTAGATCGTCACACTCATAAGAAAACTGCTTTTGCTAAAGATTGGAGTACTAAGCTATCAACGCTGACGGGCTCCCTGTGGTGATGCTACCATAGGAAGCCCAATATAGGAATTGTGTGCTTTTGCTGTTGTTACTCTGGGCCCAGTCGTTCAAATCCTGATTAGTTCTAATCCTGGGTAACTCTATAAGTTTTATTAAGAGTAAACCAAGGATTAGCACTAATCGGGCTTTGAACAACCGGGCCCTGCTTAATTTCTTAAAGCACCATAAGTCATATGAGTCACATATCGCCCTCCATCGTGCATATAAGACCAGTCTTCCTTTTTCAATCAAAATCACGATAACTTTAATTAAATATGATTATGTTACGAGAAACCATAGCAACAACAGGATCTCCGATCAGAGTGGATGAGTTACCACACGTATCGCATGGTGACATAAGTTGGATATCGAGTAGTGTTTTGCTTTGGTTTCGGTGATATTATATTGTAGTGTGAAGTAACCATGACAACGGGATTAATTATTGCATTAGTGTATGCACTAGTAAGGTTGAGTAGTATAGAGTGGTTACAACTATATGTGACGGGGGTAGGGGTGGGGTGCAGTTCTTTGATATAAGTGATATTCATAAGGAAATGAAAATTCATGAAAATATTAACAAAAGTCATAGTTGGACGATGTTGAATCCTCGATTACTTGTTCCACCTCCTCCCTGCGGGTGAAGGGGTAAGGAATTCTTTTGCATGCAGGCTATTTTGATACGGTCACATCCGGCCTTATGAATTCATCTTAAAAACGCGTTCAGTACTGATATTTTTGTGAAAATTTGTATCATTTTTTTATTCTAACCATTTTGATTTACCTATTCTATGCCATTGAAAATAATCTTAGCCACGAGTTGTTCAACAGAAAAGAAACCTTTCAAATTTCCCTCGAGAAAATGCGCGGTTTAGGCAATTAACGATATGGCTTTAGAAATAAAGCGTTATCTTAACTCATAGACTGCCACTCACTCTAGCTGGAGCTGTTGTCTTCTCGCCGAGAGCGCCGCACCTGGATTGAAACTATACAATACTTACTGGCTGCCAGATTCGTGGGAAGCTGATAGAAGATTAAACCCAATGAAAAGACGTGTGCCACTAACAACATTCTATAAAAGAAAGCAAAGCCATGATAAGATACAAAATTTATGATAAACTGTTCTAATAAAACAGTGGACTTCTCCACTGTCAGAGTCAGTCTTCCCGGTTAGTTGGAAGTGAAACTCAAGGGAAAATACGACCCTGGCATCGAGAACAGAGAGCATTAAAAAACTATGAAGATATTGCGATTGTACAGCTACTTCAAAAAGGGTTGATCGGGCGACCGGTGATTAGCGATTATTTGCGACTCGAACAGTCGATTTGAAACGTACTTTTCATGCGGGAATAAGCTTCTTTATACACATTAAGTACGACAATTGAAACGGTGATCACACTGTCTGAAATAACAAAAGTATATATCTACTTTAAAGCTACAAAAACATCCTGGTATAATGTTGCAAGCTGTAAAAAAAGGAGTTGTTATTTTGACAACGTAAGCGATCGAAACGAACGGAAGTGGCGGAATTGTGAGCGAGCATAAAAAGCCGGAATATTTGATTCCAAATTTAAACGGTAACAACTAGACTAGTTTAAAACTGAATAATACTTGGACTACTAGAAAACAGCTTTAGCTTCTGGGAATAACCTTGAAATGCTATATTAAAATGAAAAATCATATCTATAATACCAGATTAAAGGATAGGATTTTGTCTTTGTCTGCCCCTTGAAAGGTGACACAGCACAACAGCTGTGCGATTTCTCTTCGTTTGATTCATTAACTAAGATAATGAATTCCATATCTCTTACCTTGACTGAATGATGTCCAAGAAGAAATCCTTTCTTGCTTTTATGATTTCTTGTTTGGAATAATTTGTAAGAGTTTGATGATGATCTGTGGTATATCTTTATATCTTTATATATATACGGTGTAGAGTAATGTAGAGACAATGTTTTGACGTAACGACGTTGGACAGGAATGTGGTATCGGAATACAGATGGATGATCATCACAGCACACGCGACTTCATCGATAGAAGATCATATTTCAGCTCTTCAAGGGTTAAATTTAAATCACGAGGCGGGCTATTACAGTTCTTTAAGCCCACTGTTGACAGTAATGTGATGTCGTGTGTCACATCATTTTCTTTCGGGCTTTTTTTCAGGTTCTCTGGGTTTCTTCCCTCCTCAAAAAACAGCTTCTAATTTCCAATTCCATCTGCTGCTGGCAGCATAATGAACATGAGATTTTGGCTCAAAAGACTGAGCAAACAATCTCTGCAAAGTTGGACGTAAATTTTCCCCTCTCAATCCTGTCCTCTTCTATTCTTTTCTTTATTCCTCTCCTTTGAATGAACGAACGAACGAACCAACCAACCAACCAACCAACGAACCAACCAACGAACCAACGACAGAAATTATGGATGAGTGGAGGAATGGATAGATGGATAAAAAAAGGAAAGAAAGAAAGGATGAATGGATAAATGCAACCAATCTTAAGTTCACTAAAGGGGTCGGTGGTTCGCGCTCTGTGTGTGCCCAACAACAATACGAGTAGAGTTTGTCAGATGTGTTGTTCTATCCTTTGCCACGAGTGTTTTTCTCCGGGTTCTCCGGTTTATGCTAAATGTAGCTCGAATAAAACACTAGAATGTAGTAAGGAGTGTGTGTGGAGTAAGCTAGCCCACATAAGCTGTTGGCTGTCAATAATCAACCTGCTAGAACAAATAAGAGATTATACTTAACCAGAATTACGCGTTAGCTTAGATTATACTTAACCAGAATTACGCATTAGCTTAGTACATCACTATCAGGAGTCGGAGTCACGTATTTCAAACCATCTCTTTCCCGGGTTCTCGACCATCGGTAAACAGTGGCTCAGCCGGGGGAAATATAGATCTCCTCGCATTGGACGTAATGTTTACCCATTTCAGACCACATGTCATTCTCTTGGGAATATGATTCTTTGAGGCTCATCCATATTAACGTATCCGAGAAACAAAGAAACAATACTTTAGGAAATGACACGTGATCTGAAATGGGAAAACATCATGCCCAAGCTAAAGAGGTCTATTGATGGTGGAGGTTAAACAAATCCACTGTTTCTCGAGAAACCGCTCATTAAGTGTTATACCCCTAGTCAAACAAATGGACCTCTTTTCTTTGGGCGTAATGTTTTCCCATTTCAGAACACCTGTTATTCCCTTGGGTATTGTTTCTTTGTTTCTCGATAACTCTTGAGAAGATACGTTAATATGGATGACCCTTAAACAAAGACTCTTATTCACAAGAGGATGATACTTGGTCTGAAATGGAAAACATTACGACCAAAGTAAAAAGGTGTATAATTGTCAAAAGGTTTTATCAGAAAAACGTCAACTAACATGAATTGTTGTTGAAAACGACCCCACACGTATTTTCAATGGACTTTGACCTGATCAAGTGTTTAAGTCCCCTCTCAAGCTTCGATCACGTGAAATTAACTGGAGTAATAAGGATTGGACACCCGCCACGTGACGTGCTCTCGACCAATGGGAAAACGAGTTTGACTAGGGAGTTATAAAACATGTTTTGTCCTCACCAAATAGTCCAGTTTCACATTCCATAATTACCGCTGTAATCCTTGACCACGGATTCATTTGTACAGGCTTAGCCTCGT